>VZQC01015340.1:1206140-1209598 GCA_009823505.1 Rhizomys pruinosus | reverse complement strand
CGGCATTGCACGACATGGGTGCACAGACTTGCATGCAGACAGTACATTCATACACATACAGAAATAAATAAAATTAATAAAAAATAAATTAATTAATTAAAAAAATAAAAAAATAAAAGAAAAATAAATATAATACTATAGATAATAACAGACTGATCCAACATATTTTGTTTTTGTGTTTTTTTTTTTTTTTTTTGAGACAGGGTCTCCCTGTAGCCCCAGCTGTCCTGGAACTCACTCTGTAGACCAGGCTGGACTCAAACTCACAAAGATTTTAAAAGCTTCCAATTTCCTGTTCTTCCTTACTATAAAACCCCTGACTTTTAGCTGGATATAGTTTCTTAGAATAAAGATTAGGAGAGAATAAAGATGGGAGGTGGAGACAAACTCTCCAGAAGCTTGTGGAGCAGTTAGCCTGGTGTAGGCTGTGCTGAATCAGAGTCTCAAACAAGGTGGAAAGCAAGGATGGACACTCAAGTTTGTCCTCAGCCTTCCATATGTGCACATTTTCTCTCTCTCTCTCCACAGACACACACACACACACACACACACACACACACACACACACACGTGCGCGCAAGCACGCGCGCGCAGGGGTGGGGGGAGAAAATACCATTAAAACATAAGACTGCTTCCTAGTGTGTCTTGGGTTGTGTGGCCAAATGTGGTGCACTGTGTTGGCAGGAGGCAATCAGAAATGCTGCCTGCAACCTTCGGAAAGCTTCTTTAAAGAGGCATGCCCTAGGCCGGGTGTGGTGGCGCACGCTTTTAATCCTAGCACTCAGGAGGCAGAGGCAGGCGGATCTTTGTGAGTTCAAGGCCAGCCTGATCTACAGAGCGAGTTCCAGGCCAAAGACCAAAATAAATAAATAAATAAATAAATAAATAAATAAATAAATAAATAAAAATAACCATGTCCTTTCTTTTTTCCCTCTTCTGGTGCTGCTTAGCTGATGTAACCAAGAAGTCATGGGGGCTATGAATTGACATGCCAAAGACGACAGAACAGCAAAAAGAGAGATTTGGCTTTTATGATTATAAATGGCCATTGATTGTTGAGTTCCCTAGCTGCAGAGTCTTCTTCATGAGACACAAATAATCTCTCATTTAAGCTATTTTTTTCCTGGTCACAAAGTATGGCGAGTCTGAACATGATAAACATTCTGCAGGTGTACTGGAACCATCAGCAGGCAAGGATGCTGCCATCTGTCTGTGCCAGGTCCCAGTGGTTGCAGGCAGCGTTTCTGATTGTCTCCTGCGACCACAGTGCACCACATTTGACCACACAACCCGACAGGCTAGGAAGCAGTCTTATGTTTTAATGGTATTTTCTCCCCACCCGTGTGTGTGTGTGTGCGTGTGTGTGTGTGTGGAGAGAGAGAGAGAGAGAGAGAGAGAGAGAGAGAGAGAGAGAGAGAGAGAATGTGCACATATGGGAGGCTGATGAAAGATGATGTTATTTCTTTTTGTATCTTCTCTCTCCCCTTTCCTCTTTCCCCCTCTCCTATCACCTCTGCCACCCCCTGCAGTGTTGGGGATCACACTCAGTGTTTCATGCATATTAGCTTCTACCACTGAGCTACACCTCCAGCCTTCTTCACCTTCCCTTTTCTTTTTTTTTTTTAATTTTTTTTAAATTTTATTTATTTCTGTATGCGTATGAATGTACTGTCTGCATGCAAGTCTGTGCACCCGTGACGTGCAACGCCGCGGAGGTCAGAAGAGGGTCTTGGATTCCCCTGGAACTGGAGTTCTCCTGGAATTGGAGTTTCAGACGGTTCTCGGCCGCCATGTGGGTGCTGGGGATCGAACCCGGGTCCTCTGCAAGAGCGGTCGGCGCTCTTAATCGCTAGGCCATCTCTTCAGCCCCCCTTTTCTTTTCTTAGGGTCTTACTATGTAGTTCTGGTTGGGTTGGAAGGTGCTATGTAGCCAGGCTGACCTCCAGCTAGCAGAGATCTGCCTGTCTCTGCCTTATGAGTGCTGGCATTAAAGATGTGTGCCACCATGCCTGGCTTCTTATTTTATGTTTTAAACAATATTTATTTATATTTATTTATTTCATTTTTTAAAACTTTTTTTTTCAAGACAGGGTCTCCCTGTAGCCCCAGCTGTCCTGGAACTCACTCTGTAGACCAGGCTGGCCTCAAACTCACAGAGATCCACCTGCTTCTGCCTCCTGAGTGCTAGGATTAAAGGCGTGTGCTACCACGCCCTGCTTAAAGACGGTTCTTAGCCCCCATGTGGGTGCTAGGAACAGAACCCCGGTCCTCTGCAAGAGCAGTCAGAGCTCTTAACCGCTGAGCCATCTCTCCAGCCCCATTCTTATTTCATTTTTTAAACCACAAACTCACACTGATATTTACTTAACTTGAGTATCACTGTATACTTTTTTATTTGACTTCAATACTGTTTTGCATTTAATTCCTCTTCAACATGCTACATATGCTTGAATTCTGTAACCCTTGTTCCAAACTGCGTCTTCACTAAAGTGAATGTACAGTGTCACAGCAGCCACTGTCCTCTAGGTGCTCTGTTGATAGACTCTTCCATGCTGGGCCACTGGGACAATGAGATAAAAGAGTTTCTGATGCTAGCAGGAGAGTGGTTGAAGGGAGGAATCATGGATCCCCCAGGTGGCAGTGAGCTTAAGGACAATAAAACAGGATGGACTGGGAGGAAGGGAGGTGGTGGGGACAGGCTACAGTAGGTAGGGTCAGGTTAACTGAGAGAAAGCTGGAGGAGAGAGGTGGCAGTCAGGAGCGGTGAGCAGCTGAAGCTCAGAGGTCAAAGGTCAGACAGTTCTAGGAGGTGGCCAAGCAAGAGAGCACATGGTCACCTGATGTGTTCCATGGCCCATGTGTGACCTTCCACCCCTACCTCCAGCTCTGTACATCTGCTTTCACCTCCCTTGTTGCTCAGAGCAAACACACACCCAAGTCTCTGGTGGGGAAAGACGGATGGCAGCATCCTTGCCTGCTGACGGTTCCAGTACACCTGCAGAATGTGTATCATGTTCAGACTAGACACAAGCCCCTGCACTGTCTTTCCAGTTACAGGCTCTGGGACTGCTCTGTGACCCTTCTTCTGCCTGTGGTCGAGCTGTCAGCTCCTGTCCATATGGTGCAGACTGAAATCCCTGATGCTGGCACTCCTCACAGGAAGGAGCCTGCAGGGAGCACCAAGGCTGGTCCATCTGGGCCCCTGTGGGAGCCTGTTACACTCACCTGTGCCACCTGTCACCAACCAAATAGCACTGAGCAGGAAGCTGGGGCGGGGAAGAGAAAGAGTGCAGTGTGTGAAGTGCAAGCTCCACTCGTGCCAAGTCCAGCCCCAAGCCAGGGCTGCAGCACAGGGGCAGCAGGAGGCCGGGTGGGCAACTGGACCAGGGTGGTGAGGAGTGCCCTGTCAGGAGATGACATAGCTCTGCTCTTCTCTACTCTTAGCCTTGGGTGTTTGG
>VZQC01015340.1:1128640-1201140 GCA_009823505.1 Rhizomys pruinosus | reverse complement strand
TCTACTTTGGGGACGTCTGCTGAGGGACTGGTACTGTAGCCTGGGTGCCAGACTTCTCTTCTGGGTCTTTCAATGTGCAGGCATGGCCTCCAACACTACTTTTCAAGCCGCGGCATTGCTCTTGCTGTGCAGTACTTCTGGGACCGTGGGCACCGGGACATTACTGTCTTTGTGCCTCAGTGGCGCTTCAGTAAGGATTCCAAGGTCAGAGGTAAGTTGGGTCTGGACATCTCTGTCCTGGGAGAGGCTCTGTGTCCACCTTGAGGCGAACCCTGTTGTGTTCTTTTTCTACAGAGAGTCACTTCCTGCAAAAGCTTTACTCCCTCAGCCTGCTTTCCCTCACCCCCTCACGGGTCATGGATGGCAAGAGGATTTCCTCCTATGACGACAGGTACTTGTTCTGCTCGAGGCCCCAAGCCTGGTATTTAAGGAGCCTAGTAGGAATTTGAGTGGCAGCTCCTGACCTCTGTCTTCCAGCGTCAGTAGAGGATAGAGTTAGTGTCCATGTGTGCTTATGACTAGTAGGTACATCGGCTCTGCAGGTGAGATGAGGCGGACTGCACATGACTGGTTTTTGTTCACCATTCATTCATCATACTAAATGACACCTTGTTTTTATATGAAGTGCCTTAGTATCTAGAAAATACTGGTTTAATAGAGATATGGGGAAATCTGGTGACATGAACAGCTTTACAGAATTGCCAAATAGAGAAGTTCCTTGAACATTCTGGGAAAGATAAACATTCCAAATAAATGAAATGAACAAACACAATCCCTGAATAATAGGACTATATAGAACATAGTGTGGTAGAAAGATCACCAGACACAGAATTGGAATATCTGAATTGGAGTCCAAAGTGCACTATTGGTTGGCTTTCTCTATGGCCCCCATCTCTCAGTGAATTAACCTCTTTGTCTCAGGGTCCTTCTCCATTCATTCACCCTCCTTGTGACTATGAAAAGAAGATAAGGTAGGTGCTTGCCTCATTCCAGGTGCTAAGCTAGAGTCCAGTGACATATTCCTTAACATTGCATGGGTCCAATTAAGTATTGCATGAAGCTGGGTGTGGTAACTCATGCCTGTGATTCCAACACATGGGAGGCTGAGTTTGAGGTCAGCATGAGCTACATAGTGAATTCTAGGCCAGCCCAAGGTACAAAGTAAGACCCTGTCTCAATAAACTAAAAAAAAAAGTGTTGCCTAAAATATTATCTCTGTTTTACAGAGGTAGAGACAAAGGTTAGGTGCTTAAGTCCTTGGACAATGGCAAATTAGAATAAAGTTATCATATAAGTTAAATACTTCTACCATACTTGTGCCTTCTTGGTATGGTAAACACACATTTTGAAGCTAATCAGCTATTTATTTTTATTTATTTTATTTTTTTTTAGAACTTTTTACAACTATACTTATTCCTTAGGACATTATTCAGTTTAAAAAAATCAGTTTCCAAAGCCGGGTGTGGTGGTGCATGCCTTTAATCCCAGTTTAATCCCAGCACTCGTGAGGCAGAGGCAGGTGGATCTCTGTGAGTTCAAGGCCAGCCTGCTCTGCATAGTGAGCTCCAGGCCAGCTGGGACTAAAGGGAGATCCTGTCTCAAAAAGACCAAAAAAAAAAAAAAAAAAAAAAATCACTTTCCAAATCATAGTGAATTTCTTAGCTTCTTTTCCTGTTACTGTGATACAAAGCAACCTAAGGGTTGGATGGAAGGCTCAAGGACTAAGAGTGCTTGTTGCTCTTCCAGGGGACCCATGTTTGGTTCCCAGCACCCACATCAGGCAGCTCACAACAGTTTGTAACTCCAGATCCAAGGGATGTTCTCTTCTGGACTCTGTGGGTACGTACACACACACACACACACACACACACACACACACACACACACACAAAGTAAATCTCCCCCCCCCCAAAAAAATGCAGCTTAAAGGCTAGCTAGATGGCTTAGTGTGAAAAGGCACCTGCCACCAAGCCTGACAGCCTGAGTTCAGTCCCTGGGACCCATGTGGTAGAAAGAACCAGTTCCTACAAGTTGTCTTCTGACCTCCACATATGCTCTGTGTCACATAGATACAAAATAAATAAGTAATGTAAACAAGGCAATTTAAGGAAGGGAGGGTTCATTGTAGCCCACAGTTCTGTTACAGTCTGTCCTGGCTGGGAAGTCATAGCGGGCAGGAGCTGAGGAAGCTGCTCACATGGCCACCCTGATCGGGAACAGAGAGCAGTGGATGAATGTGTGCTTGTCCTTAGCTCCCTTTCTGCACTTGTGGGATCTGGAGTACCCTGTCTAGGGGATGGTACCACCCACAATGGGTAGAGCCTTCTACCTTAATTAGCATAATTAAGATAGTTCCCCGTAGGCCAACCTTATCTAGTGCTCTTCCCAAGTGATTCTAAATGTGTCTAGTTGACAATGAAAGCTATTACAGTGATTATATATTTTGTCTTTTCCTCCATAAAAGTATTTTAGAAAATGTACTTTGCTTTTGTTACTCTTGGTTTTTTGGACTAGGTCTCACTCTAGCCTTGGTCTGGCACTTGATAAGTAGGCCAGGTTGGCCTTGAGTAGTGGTAATCTTGCTGCCTCTGCCTCCCAAGTATTGGTATTTTGTTTTAAGTCTAGATTTCACAGTTTATCTAAGATGGTAACCTTTTTTTCCACATCAGTATTGAAACAGAATTGATATTGAAGACTGAGTCAGCTTTAATACAGAGCTGTGTAGGACCTGGTAGATACATAGAATAAATTGGGATTTTGACTTTTGAATCAGCACATGAGTGTAGTAAGCTGCTTAACCAGAAAGCACCATTTTTACACTTCATGTATTATCCCCTTAGCTTATTTCCTAGAGATCTGTCACAACTAATCCCACTTTCCTGTCTCCTCGATACCACACTATATTTGAAGTGCTGACTGCCTGCTTCAGACTAGGTGCATGGCCTGCAGAAGGAACGCTGGGGACAAGACCTGGTTTTTGACTGCAGAGAGCCAAAGAAAACTGTAAATCAATCATACAGGAACTCAGAAGGAAGGAACCCCCATTCTGACAGGGATCTTATCGGATTGAAAGGGTTGGGAGTTTTTGTTGGCTAAGAAAGGCATAGGGTAAGCTGGATCTCTTGACTTAAAACATCTTAAAAAGACCACTGTCCATCACCTTATGAATCTTACTCTGTGACTCAGAATTACCAAAATGGGAGTTGGGCATGTTATAATCCCAGCCCTTAGGAGGTAGAGACGGGAAGATCAGGAGTTTGAGGTTAGCCTTAGCTATTCAGTGAGTTGGAGGCAAGCCTGGGCTACATGAGACCTTGTCTTAAAAAACAAAACAGAATTACTAAAGTAGCCCCAGGTGTCTTTTGTAAAAAACTTAATTTGGGGGCTGGAGAGATAGCTAAGTGATTAGCAGCTTATACTGTTCTTTCAGAGGATCTGAATTTAGTTCCCAGCTCTCATACCTGGTGGCTCACAACTTCTGTAACTCGAGCTCTGGGGGTCCTCTTCTGGACTCTGCAGACAGTTATACTCATGAGTTTCCCCTCCCTCCACATACATATAATTAAAAAATAATAAAAATCTTAAAATTTACATATATATATATATATATATATATATATATATATATATCTATTGTTTTGTTTTATTTTGTTTTTTGAGAAAAGGTCCATGGCTGGTCTTGAATTCACTGAATAGCTAAGGATGGTTCTGAACTCCCAGTCCTCTTGTCTTTACCTCCTAAATGGTGAGAGTATTAGTATGTGTCACTATGCTCAGTTTATGTGGTGCTAGAGATTGAACCCAGGGCTTCGTGCAAGTGAGGTGAGCACTTTGCCAACTGAGGTGAGCACTTTGCCAACTGAGCTACATACCGTGTGTGTGTGTGTGTGTGTGTGTGTGTGTGTGTGCGTGTGCGCACGCACGCGTGTTTAAAGTTCCTCAGGTGGCTTTCATGTTCAAGGCTTGGGATGTACTTCGAGATGGAGGGAATAGTTTGAGAAATAGAAGTCAGACAGTAGAGGACATGTTAAAAGTTAAAGTTAGGCCAGGCGTGGTGGCACACACCTTTAATCCTAGCATTCAGGAGGCAGAGGCAGGTGGATCTCTTTGAGTTCAAGGCCAGACTGGTCTACGTAGTGAGTTCCAGGCCAGCTAGAGCCACAGGGAGACCCTGTCTCAAAAAGACCAAAAAAATTAAAGTTAGAGGGTAAAGTGTAATTCAGTCATTGATTTTGGCTGGGGTTGAGAGTACATTTAGGGAAACTAGAAGAGATAAGGCTGTTAGGTCAGCATGGAGATTGATTCTAGAGGCCCTTAGTTCCCAGGCTGGACATGTGGACTTCATTCAAGGCCCTTCACTTAGGGATTGGTGGGGGTGAAGGGCAGGTGCAGGAGAGCTTTGTGTAGGGGAAGAACATGCTTTTATGGGGGCAGCAGGTAAGACTGGTGGATTGTAAATGGTTAGATGAGGGAACTGAGTTGTAAGGGACCAGGTAGTATCTCAGTTGTAAAGTTTGAATTAAGCTGGAAAAGAATTATTGGCACTGGAAAAGAAAGTAGTGGAAAGGTCTGGAAAAGCAGAAGGCTGTTCAGAGGGAAAGGGGAAATTTGTGTGACTGGTGGGGTAGGGTGGAAGGCAGCCATAGCTAACTCTTACTGCTCTTAGATACAAAAGTGTTCAAGGAAGGGTTGTGGTAACCAGGGTGCTGTTGGGAGACTAGCTTGGATTCATTGCTGCTTTCTCTGTATCCCTTGGTGCTTACCTTCAGTTAGGGGGTTGGGTGGAGGTGAGAGCAGGAGCTGAGGCTGGTGGCAGAGGATTGTAGTCACAGCTACTTGGGGGGCTGAAGCAGAGGACCAAGAGTTCAAAGGCTTCCTGGGCTACGGAATGAATTCAAGGCTAGATTGAGTAACTTGGCAAGATCCAGTCTCAAATTTTAAGACAAGCTATTTATAGCTTCATGGTAAAACACTTGCCTAGCATTTATGAGGACCCAGGTTCAATTCTCAATGAGCTCCCCATATGCTTAAATAAATGAGGTGAGGGGTTGGCTTCCATCAGCAGAAGTGAGTCACAGGGGTTGAGAGCACACTGTGTGGTCGGAGCGTGGGAGAATCCAGAATGGTTTCTGTGATTTTCGAGACAGGTTCATGGTGAAGCTGGCTGAAGAGACGGATGGGATCATTGTCTCTAATGACCAGTTCCGGGATCTGGCAGAGGAGTCTGACAAGTGGATGGCGATCATCAGAGAGCGGTGAGGCAGCTCTCCCCTTGAGAATAGGGCACGGCTCTTCTCTAGCCTCTGGGTGAGAATTCCTGGAAGGGGTTTGGAGCTGCCTCAAAGGATGGTAGCCAGTCTTTGGGTGGCGTTGGTTTCAGATGCCTGGGAAGTGGCCAAGGGCATCTCTGTGACTTCTTCTTTTCTCATGTAGCCTGCTGCCCTTCACCTTTGTGGGAAACCTCTTCATGGTCCCTGATGACCCACTGGGACGAAACGGCCCCACCCTGGATGAATTCCTGAAGAAGCCACCTTGGTAATGCCTTCACTCGTGTAGGCTATCTCTAGGTCTGCTCCTCTTAGCAGGCCTGGAGGCTTAGGTGGAAGTGTGTCAGTTTGGGCCAGCTTAATTCTGCAGTAGTATGAGTTGTCTGGACTGGCCCTTAAAATCTCCCCAGGGGGTCCTGACACAGAACTTCCTGGTTGGGAGAGAAACTTATTTCACGTTTCTCCTAATCAGTGTGTTTGATGGAGTTATTCGGAAGTTGGCTGCTTGTATGGATAGCTTGCTATGCCTCTACACTGCCGCTCAGTGGTCAGTTCAGGAAACTTCAGAATTATTCTCCTAGAGCTGGATTTAGGAAGGGTAGCTCCGGCCTGAGGCTGACTGAGGTGCTTATCATTTCTTGTTCTGTTTTCTCCCAGGGAGCAGGGATCTGCTAAGGCTCACCAGCCATCCAGAGGCTTTGCAGAACATGGTAGTCAGCAGCCAGGGAAGGAAGAAGAAAGAGGCAGCAGTGGCATTCGGAAGACCCGGGAGACAGAGCGGCTCCGGCGCCAGCTGCTGGAGGTGTTTTGGGGTCAGGATCACAAGGTGGACTTCATCCTGCAGCGGGAGCCATACTGCCGGGATATTAACCAGTTGTCTGAGGCCCTGCTGAGTCTCAACTTTTGAGCCTTACCTGCCCGCATAACTGCTGCCCTATTAGATCTAGCCTCCCACAGCTGAGCCCTTTGTGAAAGTCCCTCTGCTGCTCAGACTCTGACCCAGACTCATTCTAAGTTGGTGCTTTGGCTCAAAGAAGCACCAGGGAAGAGCATTTGCATATGGGAATACTCTTGCCTGGGGTATTTGGGGTACAGGTCCATAAAGTGACTCATCCTTGAGTCAGGACCTCAACCAGCTCTCAGGAGGTTTTGCTCAACCTTAACTTCTCAACCTTGTCTTTGCACAGTTTCTGCAGGGAGTAGAGGCTGCTTCCTGGACACTGAGACTGCTGGTTCCATCTCCAGGCTGAGGTGGGGCACAGGTTCGGGTAGGCCGGAGGTGACAGGAAAGCTGAGCCTTCCCTCCTCAGACTGCTGCTCTGAATGGCCAGGACAGGTTGAGTTGTCTCCTGGGAGTGTTAGAGGGAATGCTGGGTTGTGGGGGCTATAGTGCTGAGTGGGGTACATAGCAGTGGGGTTGCAGAGAACCAGGGAAGAGAGTCAGGGAGCAGGCTTCTAGTCTCAGTTGTGTCTGTCTGTGACCTTGACGGAGTTGCTTGGCTTTTACTTGTATCTCTAAATAAGGTATAAAACTACTTTTTTGAGAGGAGAAATGACAACACAGAGGAGAGCTCCTGGGAGGAAATGTACTTGAATCATGTCTCAGGTGTGTCTGCCTGTGGCTGCACAGGTTCCCTAGCCCAAACCAGGCTCCCTAACCCAAGTGTCACTCTCAGAGATGTGTGTTCTCCTCCATGTCCACTGCCCTGGTGGGTTTTAACACTGCATCTTCACTGCCACATGCCCTGTCATAGCTGCCACATCCTTGATTTGAACATTAAGGCTTTAGCAGAAAATGCCCCGTAATGGCTGCATCCCTTTCCAACAACCTTCAGAATCCATACTTACAAAATCGGTAAGTTAGGGTTAACTGGCTGCGTTACCTGAATACCCTCAGGGTTCCTAGAAATGGCAGCTAGTCGGTTCTATTCGGTGTTTATACAGGTTAACAAATGGGTCAGAAAGCCTGCTTTGCAGTGCTGATGTTAAGGGGATCTACCTGATATTTTCTTTATGGGAGACATAGGTTGCATTAGGCAAGACACACTTGTGCTTTGTGTGATGATGGAGGACTGGCTGTAGGAGTTTCATGTAGAAGAAACAATCTGGAAAATGGAAGCTGAAGCTTTAGTGTAGGAAGATACCTTATTGGTCACAGGCCAGCTCCACTATCCTGTCATGACATACCTTTTCCATCCTGAATCCTACAGGTATTTTGTATCTGCTTGAATTCTGTAGTGGGGAATTTACTACTTGCAAGGTAGCACATTCCTTACCTGGACATATTAATCACTTCCTTTAGTGTAGCTTATTATTACTTTCTGTTATTTCTACATTTGAGGCCAATCATTTCCCAGGAATAATACAGAGCTAGTTAACTTAAGAGTCTAGGATCAGACAGAGGTAAAGGTGTCCCTGGGTTCAGTTCTGTTTGGGACCTGCAGTAAGTCCTGAATAAGATCCCTTTGAGGACCTGACTTACTCCCTGAGTGATACAGGGAGTTGAATACTGCAAGTGGAATTCCACGGTCAAGGAGAGGATCCCTAAGTCCCAGAGTTGATGCCTCTTTCTCATTAGGTGATTTATATATTGCTAGATAGATTGACCCAGGCTGGAGGTAGCTGTATTGGAGACAGGCTAGTCAGGGAAACGACAGTTACTTCTTCCAGTTGCTCAGAGAAAAAAGGAGTTGGTTTATATGGTCTCAAGTGGGGTCTGGTGAAACTGCTTCTGGTTAAGTTGTGGCAGACATCATACCTTTAGGTAGATAAAAATGGAACACTTGGGACCCATTTTCTTGTGATAGCTTGGGTTTGAGCTTGTAGTTGGTTCCCTGCTCTTTTCACTATGATGGTGGGTGTACAGTATGTGAGAAGTATCTTCTCCCCTTTTATGCTGAGGACCCTGGAGGGCCGAAGTGTCCCACAAGCAAGTGCCAGGCAAATTCTAGGCTTCTTATAGACAGGGATACTGGCTTTGTCTTATTGCAGTTTGATGAGCTGGGACCCACACGTGTTTATTCATTATCATTTTGTGACACACTGAAGACTGATGCGCAGCCTTGTCTGCTGGCATCTTTTGAACAGGTGGTCAGGCAACAACGGAACTCACTGGAAACATCCTTTATGGATCTCCTGTTCTCTATCATGACTACGTGTCTCAGCTCATTTGGCAAGAGGGACCAAGGAAGGAAAGGGTAAATAGATATGTAACTTTTAGCACCCAGTTTACAAAGGAGAGCCATCTAGGGTGATGGTTCTTGAGATAAATTCCAGGAGAACCTAAGCCAAAGAGATGACCTGAAGTCAGCAATATAATTTATCTTTATTGTCATAATTGTAGAACATATTCTACACAGCATAAAGGAGAACTGGGGCAACAGTGTGACACAGAGAAACTGAACTTGGAAACTTTTTACCAGGAGTTGATGAGATTAAGGGCAGAACTTGATGAGATTACAACCTTCAGACTGGAGTTTCTCAGATAGGGTGGAGCAGCAGGACAGTGGGAAGAAAGAGAGGGGAGAAATCCGAATCTGATGTCAAGTTCAAGACCACCTGAGCCTATGCGATTCATGCTATCTAGCCAGGAAGCCTCCATGCAGGGATAGGCTGCAACCCCTGCCTAGGGTCTCCCTCCCTCCCTAGCTACAACATCCTTCAAGGCAGCCCCCAGCTCTGGGAAGGAATATTGGTAGCCGGTGCCCAGTGTCCGCCGTGGGACCACCTTCTGGCCCTCCAACAGCATGGTGGCACGCTCTCGCCCAAAGACAGCTTGTACCACAGTGCTGGGGACAGGGATGAAGGCTGGGCGGCCCAGGGCAGCACCCAGGGCCTGGGCAAACTCAGCATTGGTGGTGGTAGAGGCTGGGGCCACTCCATTCAGCACTCCTTGAACATGGTTTGTTTCAACGGCATGAGTCAGAATGCCAGCCAGGTCACGGATGTGTATCCAGGGGAAGAACTGATGACCTGAGCCAATGGGGCCTCCCAGGCCCAGGCGGAAGGGCAGAAGCATCTGGCCGATGGCACCACCCCCACGGCCCAGCACGACCCCTGAAGCAGGCAAGAGAAGGGTGGTACAGGGAGATTGCTTAGCCTGAATATTCTCCATTTCCCCCTTCCTCACTTTTTCCCTGTGTGGACTTGGAACTGAAGGAACTGACAGCTGTGGCTCTCCTGGGAGCTCTCCCGTTGCATGCTGGCAGGAGTGATGGTATCCTTCACTGCAAACTGCCCAGAGAAATCAATCCCCCTGGCTTGGTTCCCCAGGCTCTCACCTGAACGCACCACCACCTGGCGTGTAGAATCTCCAGGAAGCCTGGCTGCTGCTTCCCATTTGGTTACCAGCTTGGAGAAGAAGTCAAAGTCCCCTCCTGGGCTGTCTTCGTCATACTCCTCAGTCAGGCTGGGCTGGTAGTAAGCTGTGGAACAGCGTTCATTTGCTCTGGGTGGCCTTCCTGCTTGACCCTTCGGAGCTCCACAAGGGAAGAGTCGTGATTTCCCCCTTGGGCTTCTCTGTGTCTTGACCTTTTCCTGCCTGGAACCCTGGCCTTTGGTTGCAGGGCTATACCCAGAGGCTGCTACAACGCAGTGGTTAAGGACAGAAACTTGGGTGCCAGGCTATCTGAGCTCTACCCTTCCCAACCTCCAAGTTACTTCTCTGTGCAATTTTTGCATCTAAAAATGGGAGTATTTGTACCTACCTCATAAGGCTGTTGTGAGGATTAAATAATACAATAGGCATAAAACACCTAGAACACTGGCTACTAAGCACATAATTGTTTGCAGTTATTTGGTCCCAAAGGTGACACAACAATTTGGAACTCTACATAAAGAACTGGTATAGGAAGCAATGGACTTGGGAGTAGGCAGGCTTCTCTCTCGCTCTTTCCTTTCTCTGGGGGCCTCCAATGAGGGCTCCTAGCTCTCAGTCACTCAATAAGCCCACCCTTTCTGCCTTTCCTCAATCACAAGTACCACATGGCCACCTAACCAGTGCCAGTCAGGAAAAACCTGCATGGCTGGAGGGCATAGAGGTTACTCTGACTGGAAAAGACCAGGGCTCTGGGCTGGTGGAGATGGGGGTATATAGCTAGCCACGAGGGCCTGAACCGCTCTCTCTGCTACCCCTTCTGGCTGACTTAAGAGACTGGTGATTTGTATACCTACCTACACCTGTGACTAGTATCCAAGCCTGGGGAGGTTGTGAAGCTTTGGTGATGGCTTCAGCCAGCATGTGGGTGGTCTCCAGGCGGCTGGTAAGAACCTCCTTCTGGAAGGTTTCATTCCATCTGCGGAGAGAAATGAAAATAAGGCAAAAGTACGTGCATGCACCTATATCCCAACTGCTCATCCTTCTTTACCCCTCTACACCCACCTGCTCCCCAACCCGGTCAGCCAGCCAGTTGACTTACAAATCTTCACACATTACTCAGGCTGCCCAGGAAAGATACACCTTTTCCTTCTCAGATATACACAGGCTATATCCCTTTAGTCACCACGCTGTGTTTTATTAGGGGTCGGCCTAGAATAGGCCCCAGGGATGGAGGGGCATGTGCACAGTGCAGCTCCACTATGCCAGCTCACAGGTTCTCTCAGGAGCCGACCTTCTCCTCCCGGGGCTGCAGAGGACACCAGCTTTATGGCCGTGCTGACCTTCGCAGAGGGTTGAGGATGTTCTCTCCAGCCAGGTTGATGACAACATCACAGCTGGGTAACTCCAACCTAGTGAGCTCATTCTGTCAGAGAAAGCACAGTGCTTGCTGACCCTACCCATCCCGTGCAAACTGCCTTCCCACCCTGCCTCCCGGACGTACCCACGTGATTCGGCCAGGCCCAGGCTGTCGGGACACCAACGTCACTTGGTGGCCCCTGGCTTTCAGCAGCTGGGATAGAGCTGTCCCAATGAATCCTGACCCGCCACCTGATGGGAGAATACACACCTTTTACACTCCGGGAGTGGAGACAGGCCATCTGCACCCCCTCCTGCGCTCCCATCTGACTCCAGGCTAGCCCTCCCGGCACAGCAGAGGTGACCAAGCTGGCGGCCGGCTCTGGAGATTTCCGCTTTGGGGGCCGAGAAACTTGGGCCAGGTTGCCGGCGTGGGGGGCCGCGCTCGCGGCCAGGTCTCCCCGCCCTAGCCCGCCTGGGCCCGCCCCCTACTCTCTTTCTGCCCTCCCTCACCCACAAGCACCCGCATAGCGACAGGTAGCTAGCGCGCCTGCGCAAGATTTAAAAACTGCTGATGGCGACTGGGCGTGCCCCTGCCCGTGACTCGGAAGTATTTATAATAACAGACGTCAATTTCACCGGAGGAGGAAGACAGAAAAGTGGGGAAGAAGTGCTGAAACAGCCTGCTTCCCCTAAACCAACAAACATCCAGACTCAAAGCTTCAAACTACCCCAACTACAAAATTCTGGATATATATGAAGTTTGGCTCATCAATAGTAGTGTGGATTTCTTTTTTTTTTTTTGGGGGGGGGCGGTCTTTTCGAGACAGGGTCTCCCTGTAGCCCCAGCTGTCCTGGAACTCACCTTTTAGACCAGGCTGGCCTTGAACTCACAAAGATCCGGCTGTCTCTGCCTCCCAAGTGCTAGGATTAAAGGCGTGCGCCACCACGTCCGGCTGGATTTCTTTTTATTCTGGATATATATGAAGTTTGGCTCATCAATAGTACTGTGGATTTCTTTTTATTCATCTTAATTGATTTTTCTCATAGTTCTGCCTCTTCCTGCTAGCATATAAAGTTCCAAAGTTCCCCTCTTTTCTCTCCAGTTAGCGTTGTTTGGTTTCATAACCCAAGTTCTCACGATCATAGTTTACATTTTCTTTTTAAAATATATTTTAAAATTATTTCATATTATTTTAATTATTAATTAATTAATTAATTAGGTCTTTTCCAGACAGGGTCTCCCTGTAGCCCCAGCTGTCCTGGAATTCACTCCGTAGACCAGTATGGCCTTGAACTCACAGAGATCCTCCTGCCTCTTCCAAGTGCTAGGATTAAAGGCATGCACCACCACTCCCGGCTTTTAAATGTTATTTTATGTGTATGAGTGTATTGTCTGCATGTATGTAAGTGCGCCTGTATCATGCAATCCATGGGGCGCTCAGAACAGGTTGATGGATCCCCTGGAACTGGAATTACAGATAGCTGTTAGCCACCACGTGGGGGTGTTGGGAATCACAGCTGGGTCCTGTGCAAGAGCAGCCCGTGTGTCAATCCTCCAGCCTCTAGTTTCCATTTTCTGCTTCCCAATCCACCCCATCTGATTTCTGTCTTTATTAATCATTTTCTTGCTCTCCAGAAATCCATATTGCATGTCTCTCACCAAATCTCATGCCTACTTTTAGGCACTCAACACCCAGGATCACTAGGTGGTTGCTAGCTCCTCTCTTTTGGGAAAATGGTAGATTCTTGGCACTTAGAAACTAATTTTGGCCCCTATTGCTCAAAGTGCCTGCTTTAAATTCTGAAAATGTTGATATTCCTCCTAGCTGGATTCTAGGACTTCCTCCTCTTCTTCCTCCTCCCTCCTCTTCCTCTTCTTCCTCCTCCCTCCCCCTCCTTCCTCTTCTTTCTCCCCCTCTTCCTCCTCCTTCTCCTCCTCCCTCCTCTTCCTCTTCCTCCCCCTCCTCCCTCCCCTTCCTCTTCTTTCTCCTCCTCCCTCCCCTTCTTCCTCCCCCTCTTCCTTTTCCTCTTCCTCCTCCTCCCTTCTCTTCCCTCTTTCTCCTCCCTCCTCCTCCCTCCCTCCTCTTCCCTTTTTCTCCTCCCTCCTCCTCCCTCCCTCCTCCTCCTTCCTTATCCTCCTCCTCCTTTTCTCCCTCTCTTTCTCCCTCCCTTCCTTCCTGTGTGAAAGCTAGAAGTCCAGTGTCTTTCTCTCTCTCTCTCTCTCTCTCTCTCTCTCTCTCTCTCTCTCTCCATCTTATATTTTGAGAGGCTTTCTTCTGACCTGGTAGTTCACTAATTGCTAGCATCTGGCTGACCTGGGTATCCCAGGGTCCCTCTTGTCTTGGACTCCCAGTGCTGAGATTATAGGTGCCTCTAGCCACACCTGGCTTTTCACATCATTTTTACATGGGTGTGGAGATCCGTTTTCAGGTCTTCATGCTTGTGGAGCAAGCACTTCACCAGTGAATCATCTTCTCAGCTCCCTTTACACTTTTCATCGAGAATCTATACTGTGAATTTGGTCACTAGTTTTTCATAGTAGGCTCTCCAATCTATGCAATTCAGAGTTCCTGATACAACAAAATCTTCTCTAAGATATTCTCTTTTGATTTGTTTGAAAAAAATTTTTTGGCTTTTTTTTTTTTTTTTTTTTTTTTTTTTTTTTGTCTTTTGTTTTGAGACAGGGTTTCCCTGAAGCCCCCAGCTGTCCTGGAACTCACTGTGTGGACCAGGGTGCCTTGAACTCACGGAGATCTGCTTGCCTCTGCTCCCTGAGTAATTGGGATTAAGGCTCACATCACCATGCCTGGCTTTTTTTTTTTTTTTTTTTTTTTTTTTTTTTTGAGACAGGATCTCCCTGCAGCCTGGAACTCGCTTTATAGACCAGGCTGGCCTTGAATTCAGAGATCCACCTGCTTCTGTCTCCCAGGTGCTGGGATTAATGGCATGCACCACCATGTTCTGCTATGGTCTGACACTCTTGATTTTATATGCTATATCTGTCAGATCCATTTCTCGCTGTCTTTGCCACACAACCTTCCTTACATTTCTTCTCTCTTGTCTAAATTCCTGTAACAATCTTCTAACAGGTTTCCCTATTTTGAGTTTTCTCCTCTTCACACTGTTCTACACATTACAAATGGAATGATTATTGGATACCATGTGGAAGGAATACTGTGTGCCATAGTATGCCCTAAGGAAATCTCCAAGTAAAAAATGACTAGATATGTCAGATAAAACTCAACATGCCTTCGTTTGAATTTCATTACCAACTTACTTAGCAAAATAAAGAAAAATCTCTAGAGATCAAATACCAGTGTCATTGGGACAGAGGTTATGGTAAAGATGCTTTGCTTATTCAAACTTTAGTCAGGCTTTGGGAGCTTCCTTTAGGTTCATCTGTATATGTCATTAAAATCCAATTTTCTCCTGTAGCCCTGCTAAATCAGTATATCAAGAACCTCCTCACTAATCTGATTTCCTCAGTATCTGATTAGGTTTCGTGTCCTTTAACACCCTCCAGGTAATGTCTGATCATCTTGATTTGTATGCTAGCTGCTGTTTTCATTGCTGTGACAAAAGAATTGTGTTGCAGAGAATTTCCCTGGGGGAAGGTACCCAACACATGTAGCATCCCGCCGCACCGGCCTCTGCCTCAGGTTCCCTGGTTACTAGGCAAAGCAGAGCTGACTCCAATCTTAGTTTGGGTAAAAAAGACTAGAGAGTTTATTAGGCTTGCTTACAAAGTGAATGGAGACAGCATCTCTTACATCCTGGCGTGAATTCTGTGTCCTCTGCCCATGATAACATAATGGAAAGAGACCCCCCAGCCCCCGTGTGGTTGGTTTTTATATGCCCCAGGCCCCAACATGGTGCCAGTGTTGTCTCAGAGTTCTCGTGAGCATTCTCGTGTGTGTTCTCCTGAGCATCACTGGAACACCACCCTTTCGGGAACCTCACGGCAGGCTCAGCTTTGCCCTTAGCCCCTCCCTCTAAGTAAACCAGACTCCATCTTTGTAGTTTTCAGTTTGTCTGTTGATAAATCCATGTCAAAGAAAATATTTTTTACCCCACAACCTGACAAAAGCAATTTAAGGGAGGAAGTGTTTATTTTGGCTCATAATTTAAGGATATGGTTCATCGTGACAAGGAGGGCATGGTGGCAGGGGCTGGGGGTGACTGGTCGTGATGCTTTTGCAGTCTGGAAGCAGAGAGAGATGAATTTTGGTGCTCAGTTTGCTTTCTCCTTTTTGGACAGTCTGGTACCCTAGCGTATGGATGGTATGCCTGCATTCAGGGCAGGTCTTCCCTTCTGTTGAACTTCTTAGGAAATATTCTCACAGACATCCCTAAAGTTGTGTCTCAGGCAATTCCAAATCCAGTCCAGTTGACAGTGAAGATTAACATCATACCTTGTCTTCAGCAAAGATTCTGTTAGATTGGTTTAGCCATAATTCGGCTTACCTTGATGTTTCCTCACAACTATAATAGAAAAAAAGAGAAAGTTGCAGGGTCTAGACAAATAGCTCAGTGGTTAAGAGCACTGGATGCTCTTTCAGAGAACCTGGGTTTGGTTCTAAAGACCTACTTGGAGGCTCACAACTGTTTGTTACCCCAGTTTCAGGGAATCTGATACTTTCTGGCTTCCTTGGGCACCAGGCATGTGTACATACATGCAGACAAACACTCGTAAAATAAAAACAGATCTTTTTTAAAAAGCAGCTGTGGAAGTATTTACATTATAATGGTCAATTTAAGAAATTTTATTTTTTTGTCTTTTTCGAGACAGGGTCCCCCTGTAGTCCCAGCTGTCCTGGAACTCGCTTTGTAGACCAGTCTGGCCTTGAACTCACAGAGATCCTCCTACCTCTGCCTCCCAGGTGCTGGGATTAAAGGTGTGAGCCACCATGCCCGGCCAATTTAAGATTTTTTTTTTTTTTGGTCTTTTTGAGATAGGGTCTTCCTTTAGTCTCAGCTGGCCTGGAACTCACTATGTAGACCAAGCTGGCCTTGAACTCACAGAAATCCACCTGCCTCTGCCTCCCAAGTGCTAGGATTAAAGGTGTACACCACCATGCCTGGCCAATTTAAGATTTAAAGCAAGAAAAACCATGCTATTTTTATTCTTAAAATTTTTATTTATTTGTGTGTTTTTGTGTGTATGGGTGTTTTGCCTGCATGTATGTGCGCAATGCCCACAGAGGCCAGAAGGAGGTATTGGATCTTCTGGAACTGGAGTTACAGACCATTATTAGCTGAAATGTGGGTGTTGGGAACTGACCCCAGGTTCTCTGCAATAGCAAGTGCTCTAACTGCTGAGCCATCCCTCCTGCTCCAACCATGCTATTTGCAATACATTGATTTTTAAAAGTAAAAATAAGTGCATGAGAACAATGGTGAGGAAAAGTCAGGATTTTCCTGTGGAGGTAAAGTATGACCAGGGAGATGTGCCCAGGGGACTTGAACTTCTTATTTCTTAGGTCACACGATGGGTACATTGTATTCATTTTATTTTTCTTGGTGTTGTCTGAAATATTTTATAATAAAAACTATATGGATTCAGAATTTATAGTCATATATCAGGTATGTGAAAACAACTTTGCATAGCTTTATTTTATGTGTATGCAAGTATTACCTGCACGTAAGTGCACACATGTCGTACAGCCGCAGTGGAGGCAGAAGAGGGCACCAGATGGGTGCTGGGAACCACACCCACACCCAGGTCCTCTGCAGGAGAAGCCAGTGACCTTAACTGTGGCGCCACCTCCAGTTCCAAACTTTAGTTTTTGAGAGAAGGTCTTCTTCTGTAGCCCAGGCTGGCTTCAAATGCAGGGCAACTGTACTGCCTCAGCCTCCCAAGTTTTGGGATTCCAGTCTTGACCTACCATGTGCAGCTTATACCATTATTTTATGTAAATTAAGTTGCCCATGAACATTTCTTCTTGGCAGTGGAACAAACTTAAACTCAATAAAGATAAGCATAATTTCTAATTAAAAATCTTTCATATTCTCATTTTTTCTCTGTGAAGTCTTAGTCGTTTGGCATGCTTTGTCCCTCTTCTTTTTCTTTTTCCTTAATTTTTTATTGAGCTTTTGTGCATTTGGTCTTTTTTGAGACAGGGTCTCCCTGTAGCCCTAGCTGTCCTGGAACTCACTCTGTAGACCAGGCTGGCCTTGAATTCACAAAGATCCACCTGTCTCTGCCTCCCAAGTGCTAGGATTAAAGGCGTGCGCCACCACGCCCGGCTCAATATTTCTTAATCAAGTTTATGCCCTTCCCCCATCCATGCCCCACCCCTCTACACATGCATTCTGCCTTACATGTTAAGTCCTGTCTTGTATCTTTTTCTCAAGTCTTTTTTTTTTTTTTAACTTTTTTGATGCAGAAGTTTACTATTGGGTAAATTCTTTGAGCAAGTCTTTTTGTTGCTGTTGTTCCCTTAAAATTTTTTTTTTCTCCAAAAAGTTCTGGAATCACCAGGTTTATCTCAGCGTCTTGAGTGCTGGGATCACGGGCTCTATCTCAGCGTTTTGAGTGCTGGGATCCCAGGGTTCATCTCGGAGTCTTGAGTCCTGGGATCATGGGTTTCATCTCAGCATCTTGAGTGCTGGGATCATGGGCTCCATCTTGGTGTCTTGAGTGCTGGGATCACAGGCTCCAAAAAGTTCTGGGATCACCAGCTCCAGCTCAACGACTTGAGTGCTGGGATCACCAGCTCCATCTCAGAATCTTGAGTCCTGGGATCACAGGCTCCATTTCAGCATCTTGAGTGCTGGTATTCCGGGCTCCATCTAGGCATCTTGAGTGCTGGGATTACCAGCTCCATCTCTGTATCTTGAGTGCTGGGATCACCAGCTCCATCTCTGTATCTTAAGTCCTAGGATCCCAGGCTCCATCTCAGCATCTTGAGTCCTGGGATTACCAGCTCCATCTCTGTATCTTGAGTTCTGGGATCACCTGCTCCATCTCTGTATCGAGTCCTGGGATCACCTGCTCCATCTCTGTATCTTGAGTCCTGGGATCACCTGCTCCATCTCTGTATCTTGAGGCCTGGGATCACTTGCTCCATCTTTGTGTCTTGAGTCCTGGGATCACCTGCTCCATCTCTGTGTCTTGAGTCCTGGGATCACAGGCTCCATCTCAGCATCTTGAGTGCTGGGATCCCAGGCTCCATCTCGGTGTCTTGAGTCCTGGGATCACGGGTTCCATCTTGGTGTCTTGAATACTGGGATCATGGGCTCCATCTCTGTGTCCTGAGTCCTAGATCATGGGCTCCATCTCGACATCTTGAGTGCTGAGATCCTGGGCTCCATCTCGATGTCTCGAGTGCTGGGATCACGGGCTCCATCAGTCCCTCTTCTTACAGCCACATGGATGTGGTGGGTCATTTGGCCAGGCACTGTCATCTAGTGCTCGAAGCCTTCTCAGAAGGACCGTGCTTCAGTTCTCCTCTGGCTATTCCCTGATGAGATCAGCTGAGGCACAGCTGGTCAAGCCGCGTTTCTGGGTATGTTCCAGGCCATGCTCTCTTGAGCCCCTTTCACTTTTTATTTTGAGACATGGTCTTACTGATAGGACCAGGCTGTCTTAAACTTACTCTAGCCTAGGGTAGCCTTGAACTTCCAATCGTCCTGCCTCAGCCTTTGAAACAGCTGGGATTACTGGTGTGCACTACTAGGTCTGTTCCCTGTTCTCTTTATTTTCAGCAGGATCTTATGATGTGTCCCTGGCTGGCCTCAAACTCATAGTCCTCTTGCTCTCTCTATGAGGCCTCTGTTTTGGATATCCATCATTCTTGCCGTGATGTCAATGTTTGGGAGCACCTCATGGGGAACAAGAAGCACCTGCCTTCTGGCTAACAGAATGGACTGTGTGCAACTTGATGGGTCACTCCTCAGGCACATCTTTTGGTTATTTCCCACGTCACTACTGCCAGGAAATCTGCTGTGGCCTAGCACTTAGTAAGTTCTATGTTGTTGCTGAGGAACTGTCTCAAAGCATAGAGGTTTGAAATGACAGCATTATTTATTATCTCATACAGTTTCTGTGGTTAGGAGTCTGGGAACAGTGTGGCTAGGTGTCAGTGGCTCAGAGTCTCTCCAGAGGTCATGGTCAAGATATCAACGAGGGCTGCAATCACCTGAAGATTTGAATGGGGCCAGAGGATCCTGTTTCAAGAAGGGTCACTCATATGCTCTCGGCAGGAGGTCTTGTGCCTAGTGGGCTCTTTCTTGCCTTGTTGACCTCTGCATAGTTTGCTTCAGTCTCCTTAAGACACAACAGCTGTCTTCCCAGGAGTGAGTGACTAAAGAGGGTGAGAATGAGGAGGAAGCCTCTGTGTCCCAGTCACTGACCTAGTCTCAGAAGTTGGATACAGTCACTTTTATCATGATCTGTGTATTAGAAATGAGTCATTAAGTACAATGGAGGGAAACGTGTCTCAAACTTTTGAAGGGAAGATTCTCAGAGAATTTGCAGACATATTTTAAAACCACCACAAGTTTTGTGCCAAAATGAAGCCTGCTCTTATAGCCTGCAGTATTTCATCTGTGTTTGGGAACTGTGGCACAGGCCTTGTTCTTTTTAAGGTGCCCCTTTGTCTCTCTGGGTGTTTTGAATACCTTCCTCATGAGTTCCTCAGAAAACCCAGGCAAAGAGATTTTTCAAAAAGAGATTTTATTTTTATTTTATGTGTATGAGTGTATTGCCTGCATGTATATAAGTGTATCACATGTGTACAATGCCATCAGAAGATGGGCTGGATCCCCTGGAATTGGAGTTATGGATGTTGTGAGCTGCCATGTGGGTGCTGGGAACCAAACCTAGGTCTTCTACAATAGTAGCCAGTGCTCAGAACTGCTGAGCCACCTCTCCAGCATTCATGATCTTGTTTTGCATTCCATAATTCTCTTCTAGTAGAAATGGTGTAAAGGGTCGCTGCTCTGTTGTTATAACCTGTATTTTTTTCCCTGCTCTCTGATTTAGAGAACCAGTTTTATGCACAATCTTATCTGAATATTTTCTTTTTGCAAAACCTTGAGTTGGGTGTGGTGGTGAGTGGGGGTAACCCAGCTCTTAGGAGGCAGGGGCAGCAGGATCAAGGTCGTCCTCATATCACAGGGAGTTCAAAACCTGCATGGGCTCCATGAGACACTGCCACAAACAACAAACACCCCAAGCAACTCCTCCCACCAAAACCATGAAAACCCAAATCAAAACAAACAAAACCTTGCTGTTGTGTGTGTGTGTGGACATCCTACTTTTTAGTAGGAAATTCATACTTAAAGCTATGGAAGGAAAGAAGCTGATCTCAAGCCAAATCTGACTTGTTTGTTCTCTCATATGACAGAGTGAAGAGAAGTGAGAAGGGTAAATATACTGGGTAATGCTGCAGAACGCACTGCATTTGTTCATGACTGTATGCGGAAGCTCAGTGTCATTGACAGCACTCACATTTTATTTTATTTTATTTTATTTTTTAGTCTTTTTGAGACAGGGTCTCCCTGTAGCCCAACTGTCCTGGAACTCACTCTGTAGACCAGGCTGGGCTTGAACTCACAAAGATCCGCCTGCTTCTGCCTCCTAAGTGCTAGGATTAAAGGCATGTGCCACTATGCCCGGTTACTCACTTTTTATTTTAAGTATGTGTATGTGTGTGGGTGTGTGCATGTGAGTGCAAGTATCCGAGAAGGCCAGAGGTGTTGGATCTCCCTGGAGCTAGAGTTACATACAGATGGTTGAAAGCCACCCGATGTGGGTGCTAGGAATTGAACTGGGACTCTGGAAGAGTCATATACACTGTTAATGGCTGAGCCATCTCTCCAGCCTAAATAATGTCATTAGGAGCCATCTTATCTGCAGCTCTTTTTTGTAGTCTGCTTTCATCTATAGGAGGATTCTCTCTCTTTAGAGAAGGATACATTCTTGGTTTCTATTTCCAGAAAAGTGATTATTTCCACTAATCCCGACAAAAATCTCAGAATTGTCTGTTGTTGGCCTGATTATGGTCATGTGCCCTCTTTGACCATTGTGGCCGAGTATGAAGTGTTCTCTATGTCTGGGCCCGTGTCTTCTGCTGGCCTAGAGGATTCCCAGTCTCTTCTTTTTTGTTGTTGATATTGTTTTTGTTTTGAGATAGGGTCTCCCTGGAGCCTGGCTCTCCTGGAACTGGCTATGTAGACCAGGACAGCCTTGTAATCCACATGCCTCTGCCTCTTGAGTGCTGGGATTAAAGGAGTACACCACGACACCCAGCCTCCTATTCTCTATTCTTCATTGTGGAAACCCAGCTGGTATACTGGCTGTTTAGGTAACTTTTCTACCATACACTTCAGTTGTTAAAAGCAACTTTCTTCCTCTCAGGGCTCTGTCTTCCCTGCTGATGAACTGAAGGTGGAGTGGGAATGTTACACTTCATCAGCAGTCTTTTAGAGTATAGATTCTTGAGCATAGACATCTGACAAATATCCTCATGGAGTTGAGACAGACAGCCTTTCCAAAGCTTTGCACCCAATATATACAGGGATAGCGCTGTGATCCCAGAAACCAAGTCCATATTTTTAGAGAGGCTGATGGGAAGCAGGCTCTGATCAACTGTTCTCTTCCAAACTCCATTTATTTTTCTGGCTATTCAAATGTATTAGTTACTTTTCTGTTGCTATGATAAAATGGTCTGACCAAAGGAACTTATAAAAAGAAGAGTTTATTTAGCTTACAGTTCCAAATGGGCAAGAGACCATCATGATGCACAGGCATGGCGGCAGGAGGCGGCTGGAGCCGAAGCAGAAAGCAGAGGCTCACGTTTTCAGGCAGGCATAGGAAGCAGAGGACAACTGGTTTAAGAAGCCTCTAAGCGCTCCCCCAGTGACATGCTTTCTCCAGCAAGGCCACACCTTCTAAGACCTCCCAAAATAGCACCAACAGCTAGGGACAAAATGTCCAGCTACTTGGAGATTGGGGGACACTGTCCTTGAAACTACCACATCAAATTAAACTATTTGTAGCCCTGACATTCAGTGCTTTGGAAATTTAAATGTCTGAGTTTAGGTCAGACCTGTCATCGGTCTTCCTAGAATGTGCACTCCACAGAGCAGAAATTTTATCTGTTATATTTGAATAGTGTCTTCATTTGTAGATGGTTGGTTAGTATTCATGGAGTATATGAGAATGGTGGTTAAGAATGTAGTCCCAGCCGGGCATGGTGGCGCACGCCTTTAATCCTAGCACTCGGGAGGCAGAGGCAGGCAGATCTTTGTGAGTTCAAGGCCAGCCTGGTCTACAGAGTGAGTTCCAGGCCAGCCAGAGCGACAGGGAGACCCTGTCTCGAAAAGACCAAAAAAAAAAAAAAAAAAAAAGAGTGTAGTCCCTGGGGGCTAGAGAGATGACTAAGTGGTTAAGAGCACTTGCTACTCTTGTAGAGGACTGGGATTCAAGTCTTCATACTGTATGTGCCTTGGGATTATATGAATATTAATAAATTACTATTGAAAAAGTCTTAGAGCAGTTCGCCCCAGGATTTAATAAATGTCAATCATCATCACCATCATCAGATGAAATTACCAGGGCATTGTAAATGTAAGGCGGAATTCTGAAACTGAGGGAGAAACTACAGACTGAAGAATGTGAGGGTGAGCTTGATGGGAGATTTTGGTGGCAGACTGTATTTCCCAAATATGGCTGCAACAGTGGCCCAGCTTCCCATCCTGCTCTGGTATCTTTTCATTCCCAACCAAGAGATGAAATATGTGTCCTCTTCCTTGGGCTCAGATGGTGTCCAAGGACCATTCCTAGGTCATAGGGACATCACACACTTCCATATTATTTCGAGAACTCATCCACTAACCTATGAGGAAGCCCAAACTGGCCCATGGAGAGAGATTACACCGAGAAGCCACAATTATGTGTCTAGCTGATAGATTAACTGGGTTCCTTGTCAACAACCAGAAGCAGCTTCCAGATGTGTGGATGAAGTTAGGTGACTCCTACCTCTATTGTGTCACCCTAACCCTCTGAGTCTTCCTTGGAGGAAGTATACCAGAATGCAGGGTGCAGAGAATTGTTGAACTATTGAATCTATGCAAAAATACCATAGCCTTGAAAAGAAGTTAAAACTGATTTTCATTTAGCCTAGGCTGGCCTCGAACTTGCTATATAGCTGAGCATGACCTGAACTCCTGATCTTCCTGCATCTACCTTCCAAGTGATTACAGGTGTATGCAGCAACTCCTGGCCTCCATATTTGTCTTATACCAATAAGTTTTTGGAACAATTTGTAGCACAGCAACTGGGCACTTGGGGTTAACTCTCAAAGGACAAGTCAACAATACAGCAAATAGATAGTGGCAGGAAAGCCAGATCCAGCCAGGTGAGAGGAACAACCTTCGTTTTGTTTCTGGTCATAGATTATTACACAGGAAATTTGAAGCCCTTTACAGCATATCTGATCATCAGGCACTTAATGGGAAAAGGGTCAGTTGGATGTAATTCCAGAGTGAAAGAAGGATATGCATAACAAGTACATGGGTGCAAAGGTGTTTTGTATGGAAAGAACACATGAATAATCTTAAAGGAAAAATTTATGAAATACCTATGGAAGGAAACCAATCAGAGTCTCCTGTAGGGAAAAGGAGGCCACCTGTGGCTTCTTATGTGTTAAATCACCTGCTTGTTTGTTTACACCAAAACCTGGACTTAGGCAGGATTTGCCTGTGCATTAGCAAACCCGTGACACCTTGAGATCGTGATGTTACGGAGCATGAGGCATGGGGTCTGAAACCAGGCCCCGAGATATGATGCCACTCTGGGTATAAAAACAGAATGCTATGAATAAAAAGATGAGTCCTTCTCACCATCAGACAGGGATTCTTGGCTGTTACTTTGTGTGTGTAATCTTAGTCCATCAGGCTTGTGTAGTCTTGGCCAGTGGGTTGGATGGTGGTCCATCAGACCACCAACCTGGGAATCTGGTGTGGGGCTGGAAGGAGACTTATCAGGTCGCCAGCTGTGATGCGTGGTGAGTGCCCAGGCAGGAATTAGACTGTAGAGCACCCATCAGGTGACAATTAAGCTGTAGAGTGCCAATCAGTCAGCAGCCTGGAGGATCTGGGAATGCTGATAGGGCATTACCTGGTGTAGATATTAGATGAGACAGGTGGGCAGTGAAAAGGTTGTCAGCCTTTGGCTCCAAGATTTAGGGCAGCTGCTGGCAGCTGTCTTGGCATTTTTCCCTTTTCCCTGTCATCCAGTGGACGAGGTTCATGCGTCCACCTCCATGTGCGGTGGAGTGACACCACATTATCCTACCTGAAAATCACACTCATATACAATAAAACATTTGTTGATTTTGTGACATAATATACCTAAGATCTACCCCTTTAGGGGCAGATCATTGCTAGATGAATAGAATGCAGACCTACCAGAATATATTTGGCATTCTCTTCAGGGAAACATTGGATGATTATGTAACGTGGTGAGAAGTAAAATACATTTTTATTATTTAAGATTTTGAATATGAAATAGTGATACATGAATATAAAAAGTGGAGATATTCTCTATTATGAATCATTTGACCTGTTAATGTAATGCAAACAGTACTACTTAAGAACACATATGGGGGCTGGAGAGATGGCTCAGTGGTTAAGAGCACTGACTGCTCTTGCAGAGGACCTGGGTTCAATTCTCAGCACTCACATGGCAGCTAAGAACCATCTTAGGCTGGGCGTGGTGGTACACGCCTTTAATCTCAGCACTCAGGAGGCAGAGGCAGGAGGATCTCTGTGAGTTCAAGACCAGGCTGGTCTACATAGTAAGTTCCAGGACAGCTGGGACTACAGGGAGACCCTGTGTCAAAAAAAGACCAAAAAATAATTAATAAAAGGAACACATATGGTATGAAAATGTCTCATTCTGACTGAAATTGAAAACCTCAGTTGAGGAATTCCCTGCATTAGAATTGCCTGTGGCATGCCGGGCCTGGTGGCGCACGCCTTTAATCCTAGCACTTGGGAGGCAGAGGCAGGCGGATCTTTGTGAGTTCAAGGCCAGCCTGGTCTACAGAGTGAATTCCAGGACAGCTGGGAAAAAAAAAAAAAAAAAAAAAAAAAAAAAAAAAAAAAAAAAAAAAAAAAAAAAAAAAAAAAAAAAAAAAGAATTGCCTGTGGCCATGTTGATGAGGCATTTTCTTAAATTGGTAACCGATGTAGGAGGCCCAGACCACTGTGGGTGGTGCCATCCCTGGGCAGGCAGGCCTGGGTTGTGTAAGTAAGGTAGCTGAGCAAGGCAGGGGAAGCAGGGCCGTGAGCAGCATCCTCGTGGTCTCCCCTTCAGGGGTTGTTAGAACACAAGGCCTGCCCTCTTAAGACAGTGGACGCTTTTAAGAAGAGTCAGGCCCTATTTCCATGCAGCTCTCTCTCTGGGACAGGAAGTTAAGCTGTCTTGTGCTGTGGCTAAATGCTCCTACTTTATGGTCCTAACCTTGTCCATGCTCTTTGTCACTTATACTATGTTGAACTAAATCATGTGTTGTAAAACTTCCTGCCATGCCCTGAAAGATTATAAAAGTACGGTATTTTTTTGTTTGCTTGGGGTTTTCTCTGAAGGCTCCTCAGGGGATTTGTTTGAAGATGTTTCTCTATCCGCCCCCAACCCTCTCCTGGAGGCTGTCTCTCACTCTCTCCCGTTCTCATTCTCACTCCTAATGAAGCTCCCTTCCAGGTTTTAAGGGAAGCTTCTCTTCCCCTTTAGGGCCCTGTGGTGATGCAGATACAGTTGTACCATTTCCTTTCTAAAGCTCTTCCTCTTCAATGCCAGTCATGGTTCCAGGCCTTTTCTTTTAATAAGCCTGATTCTTGAAAGCCAATTATGTGTCAGCTTCCTTTCCCAAACTGAAGGAGCTGCTTCCAGTATTGTATTTAACAGAAATCAACTGGGTTATAAAATTGGCCAGGTGTTAGCTGTAATTCATTTAGTAATAGTGTTTATGCCCAATTAAATCCAATATCCTGTGGGAGAATGGAGATAACTGAGTTAAATATGAAAATTAGTTAATGAAAAATTGAAAGATAGGCTATTAAAAGGCAACAACGCATATGAACTGTTAGGTACAGACAGTGGAAGCTCAATAAATAAAAATTTCTGGATCAATGTTCCTAGGGAATAATAAAAAAACAACTTTCATTGTGATTAAGCAATATAACCCAAAAGGCTGGCAAGAGTGAAAGTACACTTTATAAAAATCCAGTAAAATTGGCCACATGAAGACCAAAGCCATTGAAAAGCCAGAGATAAATGTTATCAAGAAATTAAGTAACCAAAAAACCAAGTCAAACACAAAAACACCTTTTCCCACTGCCCAGGGAAAGGTCAGTTCAGTGTTGTTCTTGATTCCCCCCCCCTTTTTTTTCCTTGATTCCTGACATAACTTAAAGGAAACTTTCACACAGTGTCTGTAGCCCTTGATGTTATGCAGATGAGAGAAGAGGATATTCTCAAATTCCTTGCAGTAAGTGAGAAGTATAACCGAGGCTAAGAAAAGGCAGAATCAGTCCAAATTAAAAAGTATATAAAAGTAGACATTTATCCCAGGAAATGCAGTCTCTCTCTAGGGTAAATCCACGGTCGCTGGCCATCCTGAGGGCCATGGAAAGCGAGCTTCTTGGGGGGGGTGGAGAGCCTTTTATAGGAGGGAGGGAAGATGGTAACCTATTGGAATCTGGCCAATTAAACCAGGCCAGGGGCTCAGATCTGGAGGTGGGTCTCAGGTTCAGAGGTGTCATGGGAATCTGGCCTGACCAGAAAAGAAAGGAGGGTCTTTGTAGTCTATGCCATCTTGGCTTTGCCCCCGCCCAACCTAACATCCCAGACTCAGGGTATAGGGGGCGATGACTCTGCTCTGGCTTTTTCCTGCTGAGCTGGGACGTTGAAGGGAGGGAGAGCCGAGTAGGAAGGGCTGTGGGCACAGGGATGTAGGGATGTAAAGACCACTCTGGAGACCTCCTGGATATGTTCTTGCAAGAAGTGGAGGAGACCAGGTGTGAAGATCAGGAGTCTCCTGGCTGAGTTTGGAGAGGCCTTCCTGCTGTTAGATAGTCTTGGCTGGAGGACAGGGTCTAAAAGTGGGCTCTCCAGTTTCATCCGTCCACGTATCCCAAGCATGGACATGCAACAGTATGTTGAATCTGGCTCAGCATTGCCTGGTCAGGTGAAGAATGAGACAATAACAAGACAAAGTGCAACCAGGCAGGGGTGTCACAGAGTCTGGTATCTGTGGCGGGGGGGGGAAGGGGGGGGCACGTGGCAGAGCAGAGGAAGGGTGAAAGTACAGAGGGTGAAGGCTGAATGGTCATACCCGACCATTCAGATCTGTTCTTACAGGTCTCTGGAAAACCTGAGAATAGGGGTCCCAGCTGTTTGCTGGACCATCCATCCTGAGTTTGATCTCTTTTAAGTTTGGACAAAAGATACCAGTGTGGCTGGCCTAGAAGTTTGGTTGTTGATGGCATAGTAAGGATGACAATGTGGGGTCCAGTCCACCTGGGATCAAGAGACTTAAGAGATAAAGTTGTTTTTTTTTTTTTTTTTTTTTAATTTTTTAAAATTCTATCTTTTTTTTTTTTTAATTTTTATTTTTTTATTTATGTGTATAAATGTACTGTCTGCATGCAGGTCTGTGCACCCGTGTCGTGCAATGCCGCGGAGGTCAGAAGAGGGTCTCGGATTCCCCTGGAACTGGAGTTCTCCTGGAATTGGAGTCTCAGACGGTTCTCAGCCGCCATGTGGGTGCTGGGAATCGAACCCGGGTCCTCTGTAAGAGCGGTCGGTGCTCTTAACCGCTAGGCCATCTCTCCAGCCCAAAGTTGTTTTTTTTTAATTATTTATTTATTTATTTATTTATTTTTGGTCTTTTCAAGACAGGGTCTCCCTGTAGCCCCAGCTGTCCTAGAACTCACTCCGTAGACCAGGCTGGCCTTGAACTCACAAAGATCCGCCTGCCTCTGCCTCCTGAGTGCCAGGATTAAAGGCGTGCGCCACCCACGCCTGGCTTATTTATTATTTTTTATGTGTATGAATGTATTGTCTGCATGTAGGTTGGTGCACCCGTGTTGTGCAATGCTGCTGAGGTCAGAAGAAGGCATTGGATTCCCTTGGAACTGGAGTTAAAGACTGTTCTTAGCTGCCATGTGGGTGCTGGGAATCGAACCCGGGTCCTTTGCAAGAGCAGTCAGTGCTCTTAACTGCTGAGCCATCTCTCTAGCTCCAAGAAATAAAGTTTTTATTTATTTATTTATTTTAATTATTTATTTATTTTTCTCTATGTGTATGAATGTACTGTCTTCATGTAGGTCTGTGCACCCATGCGTGCAATGCCACGGAGGTCAGAAGAGGGTGTTGGATTCCCCTGGAACTGGAGTTCTCCTGAAACTGGAGTTCTCCTGGAATTGGAGTTTCAGATGGTTCTCAGCCGCCATTCGGGTGCTAGGAATCGCACCTGGGTCCTCTGCAAGAGCAGTTGGTGCTCTTAACTGCTAGGCCATCTTTCCAGCCCCTTATTTATTATTTTTTATGTGTATGAATGTATTGTTTTGCATGTAGGTTGCTGCACCCATGTTGTGCAATGCTGAGGAGGTCAGAAGAGGGTGTCGGATTCCCCTGGAACTGGAGTAAAAGATAGTTCTTAGCTGCCATGTGAGTGCTGGGAATGGAACCCGGGTCCTCTGCAAGAGCAGTCGGTGCTCTTAACTGCTGAGACATCTCTACAGCCCCCCCAACAAATAAAGTTTTAAGGAGGACACTGTCCCCTGGTGTGAGAGGGCAGGTCAGTGGTTGTGGACTCCACTGAGGTAGGAGCAGGGAGGGGAAAAGAGGAATTACAAAGGCCTCAGATAGTGGTGTCAAGCTGTTTGGAGAGAAATGCTACTGCCCAGTATGAGGGCTCAACGGGTTGGGCTAAGGCCCCTGTGGCCACTCCCAGCTTTCTGTCTGTAAAGAGATAGAAAAGGCGTGAAGAATCCGGGAGAGCCAAAGTGTGGGGGGGCAGCCAGGAGGGATCCTAAGGAGAGAGAAGTGGACGATGGTGGGACGGGGGAGAGGCCCCGTGGGGGTCTCCTTAGCTGCCTGGTACAAGGGTTCAGCTGTAACAGCAAAATTAGGGATCCAGTGATGGAAGAAGCCCAGCAATCCTAGAAAAGAGAGGATGTTGTCTGCTGTCTCTGGACGCTGTAGGTCTCATATGGGATTGACTTGGTCTGACCTGAGAGCACTGAAAAGGTACGATATGCTCAGAGTCAAAGGAGGAGAGATCTCGGGCCAAGGCTTGGCTGCAGGCCTGGTTTTTGGGTCCTCCCATGTAAAAGTAAAAGGAAGTATGAAGGCACAGTAAAGAAGGCCAGGACAGTGAAATGCAAGGATTGAGGATTAGGGCGGCCTGAACTAGACCGTAGGTGCCAAAGGGCTTACGAACTAGAAGAATGGGGGTGTTGCAGGGTTAGTGGAGATAGGAGGCAGGTAATGGTAGGCTTGAGCCCATGGCAGTGGGTTTCAGAAATAGAAACTGGCCTGGAAGGAAAAGAGGTGGGGTCCTTGAGACATATCAGGACCAGTGGGTGATGGGAAGTGATTACCAGAGTGGAAATCTCCCAGACCTGAGGGTTGATAGGATCAGGAAGGGCAGGAGCCGGACAATCCAGGGTAGGAGAAGCAACTAAGGTTGTTATGGCCCAGGAGGGGCACTGTACAGACAGACATGATTAAGAAGGAATGGTTAAAAAATGACCAGGACACAAGGGAGAGGTAGAGTCCTTTGGGGGAAAGAGGGGGTCCCATCCACTCCTATAACAGAAATTGATGAGGGAACTGTAGTTCCAGACTGTGAGGTCAGTACAGAAAGGTAGCCCAGCTGTCCAACAGGAAGGAGATGGACTTACCCGCTACCTGGAGCATCAGCCTAGGCTTTTCGAGGGTCAATGGGGTCTCTGAGTCCAGCCAGCATCAGCCCTCCTTCAGGCAAAGAAATTCAGAGGCCAGAAGAGATTGGGGTGCTTGGGGTAATGGGGCTGGATCTCTGTGGCGAGGCACATAGGACGAGCCTGTGCCCAGGCACTTAGACTTCCAATGGCCAGGTTGCTGGCAGAGAGGGCATGGGATGGTGGGTGGCCTGGGGTTTGGACAGTTTTTAGCCCAGTGACCCCCTTGGCCATACTTGAAACAGGCTCCTTGCTGAATAGACTTAGACTGGGCCCCTGTGGGATGGAGCTTGATGGAGCCCCAGGTGTCCCTCTGCGGGAACGACGTTGGCCTCAGGGCAGCTACCAGGGCCTGGGCATGGAGCGTAGCCTTTCGCGGTAGTGGAGCCGTCGGGAGGACCCAGAAGACCTTAAAGACCATTTTTCATCAAATCCTGCACAGGAGTCTGGGGGACTGTCCTCAGCCTTTTTAATTTAATTTTTTTTTTTCTGATGTCTGTAAAAGAGTGAGAGATAAAGTGAGAATCCAAGACCATGGCCACTGTTGGGGAAGCAGGGTCAATGTGAGTTTTAAGTATAAATTCTGAATTGCAGAAAGAAAAAAAAAAGAGGTAGGGGGGATATTTTCACATGTCTTAAGACAGGAAGTAGACTTAGAATCTCCAGCTGTGGAATACGTATCTAATAATTTTGGTGATGGAAGTTTATAAAAGTTGTAATGAGAAGAGGCACATAACATGGAAATGCTTTCATTAAGACATTGTAGAGGTCATTTACAGCATGCAGCCCCAACCAGTTTCTTTGCATTCTCAAGGCTGAGATGGCCAAACTGGCCAATGCAGTTTCTTCATCATGCTGGTACCAAACATTGTATAAAATGGAGTTACAGGGCTGGAGAGATGGCCTAGCGGTTAAGAGAGCCGACCACTCTTGCAGAGGACCCGGGTTCAATCCCCAGCACCCACATGGCGGCTGAGAACCGTCTGTAACTCCAATTCCAGGAGAACTCCAGTTCCAGGGGAATCCGACGCCCTCTTCTGACCTCCGAAGCATTGCATGACACGGGGACACAAACCTACATGCAGAAAGTACATTCATACACATAAATAAAAATAAACAGAATTATGGGGCTGGAGAGATGGCCTAGCATTTGAGAGTGCCAACTGCTCTTGCAGAGGACTTAGGTTCGATTCCCAGCTCCCACATGGCAGCTGAGAACCGTCTTTAACTCCAGTTCCAGAGGAATCCAACATCCTCTTCTGACCTCCACAGCTTTGCACGACATGGGTGCACCAACCTACATGCAGACAGTACATTCATACATGTAAAAACAAAACAAACACAGAATTACATACAGTTTCATCAAGGAAGAAGCTAAAGGACAGGGGGAGAGGAGACATTCGGTCCTACTGAGGCAGTACAAAACATAATTCAGCAATTGCGGTGCATACAGTTACTTAATTTGGAATCTGGTCTTAACAGATAACTTAAGGAACCCGGGTTCATTTTGGCTTTTGATTATAATAGGTTTTGTGCACAATATAACCTAGAAGTGGCCACTTTTTTGACAGACACATACATGTAACAGTAAACATACATGAAACAGTAAACACACATGAAACAGTAAATACACAGACAGCTTGGACAGACACATGCATGACTTAATTGAATAAATATACTGATCAGTTGTCACAGCGAAACTGCAAGGGAAGGGCAGCTTTAACTACAGGAGCCTGGCTCACAGCAGCAAAAGCTTGAGAAAGGGTGAATTAGTATAAGTGGGACGGGTGCAGAGACAGCAGGTCGGCTCGTGGCACGGCTCGCCTGTGTCTAATAGGTGTTGGGTTTACCTGCTAACTTAATGAAACAGAATAAAAACAAAACCAAAATAGCGTTCGTTAAAAGCCAGTAGCTTAAGCAGCAATCCTGTGAAAATGTTAACTATACCCATATAAAAGCTAAAATGGAAAAATGATTTTAATTGGAAACAGATGAAAACATGGTGATAAAATTGTAAAACTCCAATAGTGGACATTTTAGGATTAATTTGTTAATCTGCCTGGTAAATGCATTCATGCCATGTGCTTAGCAGCCACAGGGATGTTGGTCATGTGATTAGACAAATTGGTGACCATGGAAATTTGAATCAGGTGTGACAATGGGGGAGAGGGGTATGAGAGAGAGAGAGAGAGAGAGCAGATCCTGAAAAGCCTGCATGTAGCCAGTTTGGAAAAAAGGAAAATTTGTCTGGTGGTTAGGCTTCGACCCAGAGTTGTCTATTTTCAAGCCTGGAGATCACAGGGTGCAGAGAAGCATCCTCCAATGTACCCCAGAGACCTGGCAGTGGGGGAGGGGTGAGGGAGACTTGGGATGGACGTCTCAGATCCAGCAAGACCCTTCACCACAGAACCTGGTTCTGCACTCCTTCCCTCCAAAATAGTCAGTGGACCCTGGGTCCACTGCACTATTGTCCCTGAGCTTCCATGGGCCCTGGACCCATGGGCTGAGGAAAAAGATCTTGCCCTGGACTTGCAATGGCTTTCATACAGGAGCTCTGGACAGCAGAAATGAGGCAACAGAAAAGTGGACTTACCCCAGGTCAGAAGCAGGTGTGTCAGTAAAGGAAAGGGTGTCCTCGAACCTTCTTGGGCCATGGGCCTCCTGGGCTGAGGAGAAACATCCCTGCACCGTACAGGCCACCAATTGAGAAGTATAACCCATGCTAAGAAAAGGCTGAATCAGTCCGAATTAAAAAGTATATAAAAGTAGGCATTTATTCCAGGAAACACAGTCTCTCTCTCAGGGAATCTACAGCCACCGGCCATCCTGACCGTGGAAATCGAGCTTCTGAGAGGCGGGGAGAGCCTTTTATAGCGGGGAGGGGAGATGGTAACCTATTGGAATCTGGCCAATTAAACCATGCCAGGGGCTCAGATCTAAAGGTGGGTCTCAGTCCAGAGGTGTCATGGGAATCTGGCCTGACCAGAAAAGAAAGGAGGGTCTTTCCAGTCTATGCCATCTTGGCTTTGCCCCCGCCCAACCTAACAGTAAGAACCCTTTTAGATGGCATCGTCCTTGACTTCCAGATGCAAGGGTATGTCTACAAAAAGCAAGTGATGGCGCCTACATCATAAATCTGAAAAGGACTTGGGAGAAGCTGTTGCTGGCAGCCATTGCTGCCACTGAAAACCCTGCTCACGTAGCGCCATCTCCTCCAGGAACACTGGCCACGGCAGCCACTCTAATTGCTGGCTGTTTCATTCCCAGAACCCTTACTAACCAGATCTGAGCAGCCTTCAGGGAGCCACGTCTTCTTGTGGTGACTGATCAATCCTAGGGCTGACCACCAGCCCCTCATCTATGTCAACCTGCCTGTGTAACACAGATTCTCCTCTGCACTGTGTAGACATTGCCATCCCATGCAACAAGAGGGCTCACTCAGTGGGTCTGATGTGGATGCTGGCCTGGGAAGTTCTATGCGTGTGCAGCAGTGTCTCTCGGGAGCACCCATGGGAAGTGATCACTACTACTACTAGTAGAGAGATCCTGCAGAGATGAAGAAGAGCAAGAGTCTGTTGAAAAGGCTGTAGCCAGGGAGGAATTTCAGAGGAATGGACCACGCCAGCTCTTGAGTTCACTGTGGCTCAGCCAAAGGTAAGATTGGTCTGAAGGCATGCAGGTGCCCTCTGTGCCTACATAGCTTCCTACTGAGACTTGGAGTGCCTGGTCAGCCCCTGAGGACTGGTCGGCAGCTCTCACTGCTCAGGCCACTGAATGTACAACTGTTGAGCAGTTGTGAGCTGTTCTTTTGCAGACATTTAACCAAAATGGAAAGAAGGTGGATGGAAAATAAATGATTTTTAAATTAATTAATTAATTAATTAATTAATATGTATATGAATGTACTGTCTTCATGTAGGTTTGTGCATCTGTGTTGTGCAATGCCTCCGGGGTCAGAAGAGGGCATCAGATTCCCCCGGAACTGGAGTTAAAGACAGTTCTCAGCTGCCATGTGGGTGCTGGGGATCGAACACCGGTCCTCTGCAAGAGCAGTCGGCGGTCTTAACCGCTAGGCCATCTCTCCAGCCCCAGAAATGATTTATTTTATTTTATTTTATTTATTTTTGTATGTGTATGAATGTACTGTCTGCATGTAGGTTTGTGCACCCGTGTGGTGCAATGCTGCGGAGGTCAGAAGAGGGTCTTGATTCCCCTGGAACTGGAGTTCTCCTGGAATTGGAGTTACAGACAGTTTTTAGCTGCCATGTGGGTGCTGGGGATCGAACCCGGGTCCTCTGCAAGAGCAGTCGGTGCTCTTAACCGCTAGGCTATCTCTCCAGCCCCAGAAATGATTTTTAAAAGAGCAGAAGCAGCAACAATAACAACAAACACACACAGAGAATCTTTGAAACACAGGGCAACATTAATAAAACTGAGAGATCACAAAATGAGTGCAGTTCCTGTAATGGTGAGTGATCAGGCAAGACAGGCACTTTAGGGCAAACCCTGCTGTAGGGGCCTATTTAAACTACTCTACTGCCGGGCGTGCACACCTTTAATCCTAGCACTTGGGAGGCAGAGGCAGGCGGATCTTTGGGAGTTCAAGGCCAGCCTGGTCTACAGAGTGAGTTCCAGGACAGCTGGGGATACAAGGAGACACTGTCTCAAAAAGACCAAACAACAACAACAACAACAACAAAAAACAAAAAAACCCAAACCACTGTACTTTGTCTTCAGTGTTGTTTTTGTTTCTGTTTCAACTAAGATGGTTTGGAAAAAGAATGAACCAGCCTAAATCATGGCGTCCCTCTGACTCATTCCTTTTTTTTTTTTTTTTTTTGGTCTTTTCGAAACAGTGTCTCCTTGTATCCCCAGCTGCACTCTGTAGACCAGGCTGGCCCTGAACTCAGAGATCTGCCTGCCTCTGTCTCCCAAGTGCTGGGATTCAAGGCATGTGCCACCATGCCTGGCTTGACTCATTCTTTTAAGGTGACTTGTAGTAAGCTTATTCATTATAATATTTATCTGCCCAAAGGCATTTGTGTCTGCCCTTTTTGACCATGTGGTTATAGCCTTGAACTGAGCATGACCAGGAATGTGCCTGCTCTTGGTGAGTCTCCCCTATTCTATATGCGTGTTTTTTGCAATAGAAGTGCTTTGCTTTCTCTCTTTGAAGAGAATACTACTTAGCAAATTGACTGTAGCATTCTCCTTCCTTGCTGCAACCTCCTGCTTGTGTTTATTTGCTTTCACTCACCGAGGCAAACCTGTTGTGTTCGTTCATATGAATCCTTTCCTAGCCAGGAAACACCATCAGCGGCCGTATGGAACATCTCCTCCCAATTTCTTCTTTTTTTTCTTCATTAAAAAAAACTTATTTATTTTTACTTTACGTGTATGAATTTCTTTTTATTTTATTTTATTTTATTTTATTTTATTTTATTTTATTATTTCTGTATGTGTATCAATGTACTGTCTGCATGCAGGTCTGTGCACCCATGTCGTGCAATGCCGCGGAGGTCAGAAGAGGGTCTCGAATTCCCCTGGAACTGGAGTTCTCCTGGAATTGGAGTTTCAGACGGTTCTCGGCCGCCATGTGGGTGCTGGGGATTGAACCCTGGTCTTCTGTAAGAGCGGTCGGTGCTCTTAACCGCTAGGCCATCTCTCCAGCCCATGTGTATGAATTTCTTGCCTGCATGTGTGTAAGTGTACCCATGCATGCAACACCTGAGGAGGTATACATGGGTGTCAGATCCTCTGGAAATGGAGTAATAGGACAGTTGTTAGCTGCCACGTGGGTGCAGGGAACTGAACCAAGTCACCAAGTCATCTGCAGGAGCACCCAGTGCTCTTAGCTGCTGAGCCATCTCTAGCCCCAGTGACTTCATTTTTTTTTTTTTATCAAATCTAGACCCATGTCCCCCCATCCCCCCACCCCACCAGAGCTCATGCATTCTGCCAAACATGCTTTTTATCTCTTCCTCAGTCTTTCTCGATATTCTCCATGTAGAAGTTGACTGTTTTGAGCAGAAGTTCACTGTTTCAGTCAGTTCTTTGATTCAGTCCTTTCTGTTGTTGTTGTTGTTGTTGTTTCCAATATGCATCACTCCCAACTGCTTTGGACAAAAGCTCAAGGGGCCCTGCACAAGAAATACTTACAACTAGGTAATTGGCACTAGCATCCACAGATGAGGGATACTATTTGTTGTTTATTTTTCTGGGACTGTGTTACTTTACTCAGCATGATGTCCTCTAGCTCCAGCCATTTTCCTGCAAAGCTCATGATGTCATCTTTCTTTACTGCTGCATAGAACTCCATTGTGTAGATGTACCACATTTTCTCTATCCACTCATCAGTTGAGGGGCATTTGGGTTGGTTCCAGCTCCTTGCTATTGTGAAGAGAGCTGAAATAAACATGGCCATCATGTATCTCTGTGGGGGTGAATCCTTGAGGGTACATGCCTAGGAGTGGTATGGCTGGGTCGGGTGCAAGGTCATCCAAGTTTTCCAAGGTTTCTCCCACTGCCTTCCATATGGCTCACAAGTTTACTTCCTACTCAGCAGTAGTAGAGTGTTCATCTTCCCCACAACCTCTCCAGCCTGATAGCATTTGTTTCTTTGATGCCTAGCCATCTTATTGGAGTAGATGTATCTTAAAGGTGTTGATTTCATTCCTTAATTTATTTAGTGATTTGAACAACCCTTTTTAAGGTGTTTCTCAGCCAACAAATTCTGTAAATCCTCACTTGTGGAAGTCTCTGTCAGCTCTTTGCTTCATCATTGAGTGGGTCATTTGTTTTTCTTTCTTCTGTTGTTTTTTGATAGTTTATATATTCTGGAAATCAATGCTTGTCAGATGTTCTGCGGTGAAAGAGTTCCCCCACTCTGTGGGGATTTCTCTTCACTTCCTTGATTTGTTTATCTTTGTATACAGAAACTTTTTGAGTTAATGAATCCCATTTGTCCAATGATCGACTTAATTCTTGCGCAGCTATGCTGTCTGATTTAGGGATGTCTTTTTCCTATGCCTATGTCTTGTACTGGAATTTGTGTTCTGTCACCTTCCAGAGTTGGCTCATGAGGTCAAAGTTTTATCCACATTGAAGCTGATTGTTAATTTTGTACAGGGCGGAGGTAAGGGGTTTAATTCTCTTCTTCTAACAGTGGTGATCCATTTTTGACAACACCCATAGTTTAAAGAGCTGTCTTTTCTCCATTGTGTCTTCTTTGCCCCCCTTTCAAAAATATAGATGGCTGACTATTGCCATGCTCCAGGTTTGGATTTCATTTTTTTTTGTTCATTGTCAACATTTTTTTTGTCTGTTTTTGTGCAGGTACCAGGCTTTTTTTAGGTGCGTGAGGCTAGGCGGTAGCCCTGTAGTTAGTTTGAATTCTGGTATAGAGATCACCCCCCCCCCCCCCCCTGAACTCTTTTGTCAGGAGTTGCTTTTTGCGGTATTCGGGGTTCTTTTGTTTTTTCTAAATATTAGCTTGTTTTTTCAAGCCTGTGAAGAAAACTTTGGGGATTTTGATTGGGATTGCATTAAATCTATACAATTTCTACCTCCTCCATCCTCATCAAATGCAATGGCCTTCTTGACTTTTAACACTATCAATTTTGTCTGTTTCTGAAAGCTTATGTAAGTAGACTGACAAAACAGGTCTTATGTCTGCCTTTTTCTATCCTTAATATTATGTTAATGAGATTCATTTGTGTTATTGTAACTGGTTAATTTTTATGCTGTGTAATATCCTGTTGTATAGTTAACTATGATTTATTTACTCACTGTACTGTTGATTGATGGACTTCTGGGTTGTTCCATGTGCCACATTGTTATTCATGCAGAGATGCATTCTGGGTATATTCCTAGGGGTGGAACTGATGTCATAAGATCATGCATCTTCATTTGGTTGATTGACAGTCTTTCTAAGCAGGGATGAAGTTTCCTGTTTCTGTCCTTGATATCAAATTTTTGTAATTTGAGTCATTTTGGTGAATGTATATGTGGACATGGGTGCGTGGTGTGGGGTGGGTGGTGGGGGGTTAAATTTTCATTTTCCTGATATTTTGTTTAACATTTTTTAAATTTTTTACTTTTTATTTATTTTAGTGTTGATTTTGTCTTTTTTGCATGCATGGTCTGCGCCCGTTGTGCGATGCAATTTGCTGGAGGTTCAGAAGAGGTTCGATCCCCGGAACTGAGCGTTCTCCTGAACCTGGAATTCACTAGACTGTTTTTAGCCGCCATGTGGGTGCTGGGGATCGAACCCGGGTGCCCTGCAAGAGTGGTCCGTCGCTCTTCAACCGCTAGGCCATCCCTCCAGCCCCCATTTTCCTGATTATTAAAGCAGTTGCATAACTATGTTATCTATTGGCCATTTGGCTATCTTATTTTGTTACTTTCTTGTTCAGATCTCTTGTATGTGCTTTTATTAAATTGTCTAATCTTCTCTTATTAATAGGCATAATTTAAAAGTTGTCTGTGTGAGCACTTTGTTGGTGTATGTGAACTGAAGTTCTATAGAAAAAACCCACAGCTGTGTTGAAGACACTATGAAGCCGAGTGCCTGAGTTGAACTTCGTGAAAGAGGTGGATGGAGTATTGAAGTCCAAAGCCAAAATTAATTTGGATTATCTTTAGTCCCCTTCATCTTCTGTATCTGCTGGAGTGTCCTTTGACTATCAGGTGAGATCTTTGGAGTGTATTTGTGGTATACTACTAGTTTCCATCAACTCCAAGGATCATCAGAAAGTATCTGAAACCCAAAGTGGGAGCTCCTCCATTTTGCTGTAACCCACTTCCCTTGTGTTCCTGCCACGTATTGGTAAACGCCCTGATTTTTGATGGACTTTTGCTCTATGACTGGAAAAGCTTATGTAGTCACATTCACAGTGGAGCGTGTCATTCCGAGCAACAGGAGTCTGTGTTGCTGGGCCATGGCTGCTCACATCTGGTACAGAATAAAGTGAGAGCTGTTTTGTGTTGATACATATGTGATAATATATACATACATGTTGACATATATGCAAACATCTCCCATTCTGTGGCTTTATTTAACTTACAAGAGTTTGTCATGCATATAAATATTTCTTATAGTCCAACATATCAAATACTTTTTATCTTTTTTTTTTTTCTTTTTTTTTGATTTATGATATTTTATTTTTTTATTTTTTTTTGTATTTTTTTTATTTTTGTGTGTTAATTATGATTGTTCAGTTCTGGTGCACCTGTGTTGTCAATGCCACCGACGGAGGTCAGAAGAGGGTCTCGGATTCCCTGAACTGGATGTCTCTGGAATTGGGATTCACAGACGGTTTTACGCGCGCATGTGTGGTTCTGGGGATAAACCCGGGGTTCCTCTGCAAGAACTCGGTGCTCTTAACCGCTAGGACATCTCTCCAGCCCATCAAATAACTTTTTTAATTTCAAGGCAATGGCTCCAATGAGTATGGGTGCAAGGGAGATGTTTTCCCCCTGTCCAAAAAGAATATCTGTTCTATTGAACCGAGGGCTCGTGGGCTATGTCCCGAAAGCCATCCTTTTATGCTGATCGAGAGTAAAAAAATAAATAACATTATGTCCATACAGCCAACACGTGTTGTGTTGTGGCACACATGTGTACTTGTGCCACAATGCACACGTGGAACCAGAGGAAACAACTTGGGAAGCATTCCCTCTCTGGCGACAAGCCGGAGTTCAGAGAGAGCATTCAGTTCATCAGCGTGTGGGACGCAGGGTCCTTTGGCCTGCCGCAGCAAAAGTAAGAACTTTTGAAAAATTTGAGGCAGGCTTCCAGTTGCCCCCGGAGGCCTTGGACTCGCAGCCCTCCTGCCACGTCCTCCTGAGAAACTGGGCTAACAGGCTGATTACCACATCCCGTGAACAGATTCCTCACTATTTCTCTTTTTCTCTACGTATACATATTTTTTTCATTTACCTGAAGTTCAAACTTAATTGGACACCCTATTTACCCCCACCCATGATCCTTATTTGATAATGTCTTGGGAACATTTTTGTTACAATAGGTGCTAAGAGGAGGAATCTGCTGACACCTAGCGGCCAGAGATGAAGGTTACTGCTAAACAATACACAGCCAGTTCCCTTGTAATGAGGAATTAGTTTAGAATGCGTGGTGGCGCACGCCTTTAATCCTAGCACTTGGGAGGCAGAGGCAGGCGGATCTTTGTGAGTTCAAGGCCAGCCTGGTCTACAGAGTGAGTTCCAGGACAGCTGGGACTACAGGGAGACCCTGTCTCGAAAAGACCAAAAAAAAAAAAAAGAATGTCAATAGTGGAAAGTTTAGTGCTGTTTCTGTGCCTTAAAGAAATCTTCCTCAACTTAAAGATAGAAAGACTTTTTTTTTGTCTTTTTGAGACAGGGTCTCCCTGTAGCCCCAGCTGGCCTGGAACTCACTATGTAGACCAGGCTGGCAGGAGCTCACAGAGACCTGCCTGCCTCTGCCTCCTGAGTGCTAGGATTAAAGGGGAGCACCACCACACCTGACAAAAAGATATTTTCTTATTACATTATCAGAAAATTTGGTTTTGTCTTTAGCATGTGTGTACATGGTTTGGAATTGATTTTTTTTTTTTTTGCATTTAGGAGGGGGAGTCAGATTAATTTTTCTCATGGATGCTTACATGGCTCAGAAATATCCATTGAATTGCTGTCTTCTCCCACTCCCCTGAGGTTTCTCCCTTGCTATAAAGTAAGTGTTCATATATAAACGTGTTGGTTTCTGGGCTCTATCCCAATCTGTCTTTAGTTAATTGCCTTTGCACCACTACCATACTATATAATCTCAGTAGTTTTAAAATGACTCCACGCACGGGAGTATCTTAGGTTGGGTTTCCCCCCAAACAGACCCTGATACAAAAATTGAATGGAAGTATTTTATCAGTAATATGATTCCTAGACATCTTCATGGAGGAGTGAGGAAATGAAATGGAAGTGTGTGCTCTGATGAGCTCTGTAGGCAACTGAGGGTTTATCTCACCTGAGACTTTTGGGGAGATGACAGAGGACTTGGCTTACTTAGCACCTGCCAGAAGGATGATCAAACTGGGTTCTGCATCCACCAGTCTCAATCTTTATGGGTTGAGGCTACTTCAAAGGTATGTACTTCCTAATATTTGTGGTATGCTGGCTGAGAATACTCTTGTAGCAAAAAAAAAAAAAAGAGTGAAAGACAAGGAAGGAGAGAGAGAGAAAGAGAGAGAGAGAGAGAGAGAGAGAGAGAGAGAGAGAGAGAGAGAAGAAGAGAGACCCAGCTGTGATAAGAAAGGCTCTCCTAGAGGCTTGTAGGGGCTTGCTTTGGTGAATAGTCATGCAGTATAGCCGGGACAGGCACACATTGAGTTTGTTTCATCTTGTCACTGAGTCTTCAATGTAGAAGCTATTTTACTTCACAACAAAAAGCCTTTGAATGGATAATGAAAATTCATGCACATGCACAATGAAATTTTATTCAGCTATGAAGAAAATGAAACTTGTGGCAATTCTACAGAGAAAAGTAATGAACTGGAAACTAGGATGGTTAAAAATGAGGGAGCCCGGGCCCAGAAAAACAAATAACTCATGTTCTCTTTTATATGTAGATCATATCTCTGCAGTTTTATATTTGTGCATTTACGTGGAAGTAAGTATGTGTAACTAGAAAAAGGCTCACGAAAAGGGAGGAAAAGAGGATGGGGGAGTAGAACACAGATGATATGAAAGTGGAAGGGTAGAATGGTTTAACTAGGGAGGGGGGACAGAAGGAAGAGGGGAGTAAAGGTTGGGGGGATAAGGGCGTACGAAAAAAGCCATATGGAAATCAATGGAGAAGCGATTTAAACAACTAAGCGAGTTGGCAGGGAGGGGTAAGAGATGGTCGCAGTTAGTACTTGCTGCACTTGAAGAGGACCTGGGTTCCATTCCTAGTACCTGTGTCAGATGGGTCACAGTTGCCTGTAACTCTAGATCCAGATGACCTGACAGGCTTATCTGGCCTCTGAGAATACCTGCATGCATGTGAGCAACCATCAAGATGCATACACCACACACCCCCAAACAACAACACACAAGGGGGGGGGAAGGGGGGGCACACACAAACAACACAACAACAGCCGGACAAAAGGGCACACACAGTCTTACTCAGCTGCAGACCCTCTGTGCTATACTACTGATGTGCTATGCAGGGCGTGCCCACTGGCACAACAGTAGCAAGTCCGCCATGGGGGTAACCAACCAGTTTCTGACTGGATTTGAGTTTTCTTTATAGGATGGAATTCACACCTGGTGTTGTAAACCTAGTTAAAAGCCCATGGCTGAGAAGGCCACGCAAGGCCTAAGGGGAGAGCTAAAGGCTGGTTTTTGTTAAAATGTGCAGGGGGGGTGTGTTGCGCGCCGTGGCGAAGTTGGGGGGTGCTTTTTAAACAATTGTGCTTAAGCCCACAGATCAGTGTTGCTTCAGCTTTGGTCAAAGGAGCTTCTTTTTGCTGTGGGCAATGGTAACCGGAGAGTATCACACCTGGTCCAAGTGCTGAGAGCAAGTGACTGTTGAACACACCACCTTTAATGTGACATTTGTATCATCCCCTTCATAGCTCAGGAAACATCATAGAGTAAGGAGTGGAAAGAATGTAAGATGTGGAGCAGGGGATGGGGTGTTAGGGAACACTGTCTTCTGGGCGTGACATGTGGTGGCACTCTTGAACTGGCAGAAGCTCAGCTATGACTCCCTGGACAAGACAGGAATTGAATTGAGCCCATCAATATCTTATCATGGGTGGGGGAAGGGACTCAAACAGACCTATCCCTCCCTCAGGGTCTACAGGCAGTTAATGGTTGCTTGGAGAAGAGGAGACATTTTCTTCAGTGGTACAGCCACTGGTAAGGGTGCCTATGCTCCTGTGAACGACCCCAATGGAACTCACTGGGACACACATACACACACACACACACACACACACACACACATACATATGACATGAAAGGAGAAGGAAGATTAGTTGAGAAGAGTAAAGAGATCAGAAGGGGCAAGAGAGGGTAAATAGGGTTTTGTGTGTGCATGTGTGTGTGTGTGAGACTATGATAAAAATACATCATATACATGTATGAAAATGTCATGAAACCCATTATTATGTAGAATTAATATAATGGATATATAATTAATAAAACTTCCAAATTTATTAACTTTATTTATTTTATTTATTTTTTTTATTTTTTCTATTTTTCTATTTTTTTGTGTATGAATGTCTGTCTGCAGTGGTTTGTGCACCTTTTTCCTCTACACTTGCTGTGGCTGGTACGCTATGAGGTGTCGGTTCCCCTGGAAAACTGTGAGTTAAATATGTTCTTAGCCTCCATGTGGGTGCTGGGAATTGAAACCCGGATCCTCTGCAAGAGCAGTCGGTGCCCTTAACCACTGAGCCATCTCTCAGCCCCAAAAATCTTATATAAAAAGAGATGTATTAGGATTATCCAAGGAAAAGAACCAATGAGATATTATATCCTGTACATGTTACAGGATATAATATATATTATACTAATAAATACGATATTACACAGTATTGTAAATATAATATAATATATACATATATACATATATATATATATATATATATATATAAACATATGTGAGAGAGTTATTTTAAAGATCTGTCTTACAACAGTTTGGAAGCCAGCAACTCCAACATCTGCAGTGATGGCAAACAAATGGCTGGGTGTTTATGTCAGAGCAGGTGTTGCCATCGTGAGTCTGAATTCCATAGGGCAGCGGGCTGGAAATTCAGGCAGGGTTTATCTTTGGTTTTGTTTGTTTGTTTGTTTTTGTTTTTGTACGTGCATGTGCATTAATGGCGTGTGTATGTGTGTGTGTGTGTGTGTGTTTGAGACAGGGTCTCCCTGTAACTCCAGCTGTCCTGAAACTCACCGTGTAGACCAGGCTGGCCTTGAATTCACAGAGATCTGCCTACCTTTTCTCCCGAGTGCTGGGATTAAAGGCATGTGCCACCATGCCCGGCATAATGCCCAACATTTTATGTGGGTTCTGGGGATCTGGACTCTAGTCCTTAGGCATGGGAAGCACTTTGGTTTCCTGTGTTGAAGTCTTGAAAGCTCCTTTTACTTCGGGAACTTCAATCCTTGCCTTTAAGATCTTCAATGGATTGACTAAAGCCTTCTCATATTATGAAAGGTGTTTCAAAATCTACTCATTGGGGCTGGAGAGATAGCCTAGTGGTTAAGAGCACCGACTGCTCTTGCAGAGGACCCGGTTTCGATCCCCAGCACCCACATGGCAGCTAAGAACTGTCTGTAACTCCAATTCCAGGAGAACTCCAGTTCCAGGGGAATCTGAGACCCTCTTCTGACCTCCGTGGCATTGCACGACATGGGTGCACAAACCTACATGCAGACAGTACATTCATACACATAAAAAAAAAATCTACTCATTAAAATGTTAGCAACATCTGGAAAATCTTTACAGGGACAAGCTGCAATCTGTATAGCTGCAGTTAGTCATCTTCCTCCTCTAGCACCATTTCTGTCTCTCTTCCTTGACAAGCCCTTCTGTTTGTTTGAGATTGTTTGTCTTTGGGGTGACCAAGACCTTTATCTCTGAGGTTACTGTGCCTTTGTCAGGATATGGTTGCTACAGTTGCATTCTATAGTTATCACTGGGTATAGACTCAGCAAGGAAGACTCATACTCCACCCTGGGCTATATAGTTACATTGTTATGTGGCAACAGCTCTATCTTTTCATGGTAATCAGGGTTACATGGTAACATCTCTGTTGCCTACAGATCTTTCAGGAGAAGCTTGACATGGATAGCTGGTAGCCATAGTTTTAGATTTAGTTTAACCCTTGCTATATACCTGGATCTGGGGGCAAATGAACCAGGATCTTTAATTAAGTGAAGTAGGGCTAAAAGTCCAGGAGACGGAAGAGCCAGGCTCTCCCGGTAGATTACTAGGAGTGCCTCCTTTTGATCTGGTAGCTCTGATATTATTCAGCTCACAATGGAGAGCTCTCATCACGTGATCATTTATGTCTTGAGGTCAGCTACTTAGTGCTGATTGGGGGCCACTGGTGTAGGAGCTTGATTTCCTATAGTAAGTAGTTTTTTGCTATGTATGTATTTCCTATGATAAGTAGTTTTTTGGCATGGCCTTGCTGCAGAACCCTAGAGATCTGTGTTATAATTCATCTACTGGGGCATATAAGTCACTGCACATGGGACTTACCTTCATTTGTCATGGTTTCCCTTGGGCCATTTGGCCAAGTTCCAAGGATGCTCACCAGCAGCTGGAACCTGCTACAGGCTCTGCCCTTGTTTTGGGAGATCCTCTGAAAATTGCCAGCAGCCTTCTGAGACAAGAAATGACCCAGTTCACAATCCCTAAGTGTGATATACGCTGCTTTCAAACTTCACAGAGGCCTACTATGCATTGCTCCATGACATTAATAGAATGAACTACTCAGGTGCCTGTGAGCTGTCTGAACGTAAAGGTCTTTTTGGACTATGTTGGGGAGAAAATAAGAGGGTTAACACAGAACATCAGGTGAATGCAAACTACCCTGATCCTTCTCCTGATGGAGATGAAAACATACACTTCCAATTAAAAGTCACACAAGTGCCAAAGGCTGTGTTGTTCTAGTCTAGTAAAGATGCAACATGCAGAATAGTGCTTACAGTCAGCAAAGCGAATGAGTTATCACCTTCTCTGGGATGAGTGTGGGAACTGTTGTGTGACATTGTTCCTGGGGAGACATGAACAAACATCATCTCATCTCAGATAGGGAACTGATGACAGACTAAAGTAAAATTGATACCAAAGTCCAATGTGGAGAAGCAATGAGTTTACTAGGGATACTTACAGGAGTACAGGTGAGGAGTTACAGGAGCACGGGTGAGGAGTTACAGGAGCACGGGTGAGGAGTCACAGGAGCACAGATGAGGAGTTACAGGAGCACAGGTGAGGAGTTACAGGAGCACGGGTGAGGAGTTACAGGAGCATGGGTGAGGAGTTACAGGAACAAGGGTAAGGAGTTACAGGAGCATGGGTGAGGAGTCACAGGAGCACAGGTGAGGAGTTACAGGAGCACGGGTGAAGAGTCACAGGAGCACGGGTGAGGAGTCACTGGAGCAGGGGTGAGGAGTCACAGGAGCACGGGTGAGAAGTCACAGGAGCACGGGTGAGGAGTTACAGGAGCACAGATGAGGAGTCACTGGAGCACGGGTGAGGAGTTACAGGAGCACAGATGAGGAGTTACAGGAGCACGGGTGAGGAGTTACAGGAGCACAGATGAGGAGTTACAGGAGCACGGGTGAGGAGTTACAGGAGCACAGGTGAGGAGTTACAGGAGCACGGGTGAGGAGTTACAGGAGCACGGGTGAGGAGTTACAGGAGCACGGGTGAGGAGTTACAGGAGCACGGGTGAGGAGTTACAGGAGCACGGGTGAGGAGTTACAGGAGCACAGGTGAGGAGTTACAGGAGCACAGATGAGGAGTTACAGGAGCACGGGTGAGGAGTTACAGGAGCACGGGTGAGGAGTTACAGGAGCACGGGTGAGGAGTTACAGGAGCACGGGTGAGGAGTTACAGGAGCACGGGTGAGGAGTTACAGGAGCACGGGTGAGGAGTTACAGGAGCACGGGTGAGGAGTTACAGGAGCACGGGTGAGGAGTTACAGGAGCACGGGTGAGGAGTTACAGGAGCACGGGTGAGGAGTTACAGGAGCACGGGTGAGGAGTTACAGGAGCACGGGTGAGGAGTTACAGGAGCACGGGTGAGGAGTTACAGGAGCACAGGTGAGGAGTTACAGGAGCACAGATGAGGAGTTACAGGAGCACGGGTGAGGAGTTACAGGAGCACGGGTGAGGAGTTACAGGAGCACGGGTGAGGAGTTACAGGAGCACGGGTGAGGAGTTACAGGAGCACAGGTGAGGAGTTACAGGAGCACAGATGAGGAGTTACAGGAGCACGGGTGAGGAGTTACAGGAGCACGGGTGAGGAGTTACAGGAGCACGGGTGAGGAGTTACAGGAGCACGGGTGAGGAGTTACAGGAGCACAGGTGAGGAGTTACAGGAGCACAGATGAGGAGTTACAGGAGCACGGGTGAGGAGTTACAGGAGCACGGGTGAGGAGTTACAGGAGCACGGGTGAGGAGTTACAGGAGCACAGGTGAGGAGTTACAGGAGCACAGATGAGGAGTTACAGGAGCACGGGTGAGGAGTTACAGGAGCACGGGTGAGGAGTTACAGGAGCACGGGTGAGGAGTTACAGGAGCACAGGTGAGGAGTTACAGGAGCACAGATGAGGAGTTACAGGAGCACGGGTGAGGAGTTACAGGAGCACGGGTGAGGAGTTACAGGAGCACGGGTGAGGAGTTACAGGAGCACGGGTGAGGAGTTACAGGAGCACGGGTGAGGAGTTACAGGAGCACGGGTGAGGAGTTACAGGAGCACGGGTGAGGAGTTACAGGAGCACGGGTGAGGAGTTACAGGAGCACGGGTGAGGAGTTACAGGAGCACGGGTGAGGAGTTACAGGAGCACGGGTGAGGAGTTACAGGAGCACGGGTGAGGAGTTACAGGAGCACGGGTGAGGAGTTACAGGAGCACGGGTGAGGAGTTACAGGAGCACGGGTGAGGAGTTACAGGAGCACGGGTGAGGAGTCACAGGAGCACGGGTGAGGAGTTACAGGAGCACGGGTGAGGAGTTACAGGAGCACGGGTGAGGAGTTACAGGAGCACAGATGAGGAGTTACAGGAGCACAGATGAGGAGTTAAAGGAGCACAGATGAGGAGTTACAGGAGCACAGATGAGGAGTTACAGGAGCATGGGTGAGGAGTTACAGGAGCACAGATGAGGAGTTACAGGAGCACAGATGAGGAGTTACAGGAGCACAGGTGAAGAGTTACAGGAGCACGGTTGAGGAGTTACAGGAGCACAGATGAGGAGTTACAGGAGCACGGGTGAGGAGTCACAGGAGCACGCTGAGGAGTTACAGGAGCACGGGTGAGGAGTCACAGGAGCATGGGTGAGGAGTCACAGGAGCATGGGTGAGGAGTTACATGAGCACAGATGAGGAGTTACAGGAGCATGGGTGAGGAGTTACAGGAGCACAGATGAGGAGTTACAGGAGCACAGATGAGGAGTTACAGGAGCACGGGTGAGGAGTTACAGGAGCACGGGTGAGGAGTCACAGGAGCACAGGTGAGGAGTCACAGGAGCACGGGTGAGGAGTTACAGGAGCACGGATGAGGAGTTACAGGAGCACGGGTGAGGAGTTACAGGAGCACAGGTGAGGAGTTACAGGAGCACGGATGAGGAGTTACAGGAGCACGGGTGAGGAGTTACAGGAGCACAGGTGAGGAGTTACAGGAGCACGGATGAGGAGTTACAGGAGCACGGGTGAGGAGTTACAGGAGCACAGGTGAGGAGTTACAGGAGCACGGATGAGGAGTTACAGGAGCACGGGTGAGGAGTTACAGGAGCACAGGTGAGGAGTTACAGGAGCACGGATGAGGAGTTACAGGAGCACGGGTGAGGAGTTACAGGAGCACAGGTGAGGAGTTACAGGAGCACGGATGAGGAGTTACAGGAGCACGGGTGAGGAGTTACAGGAGCACAGGTGAGGAGTTACAGGAGCACGGATGAGGAGTTACAGGAGCACGGGTGAGGAGTTACAGGAGCACAGGTGAGGAGTTACAGGAGCACGGATGAGGAGTTACAGGAGCACGGGTGAGGAGTTACAGGAGCACAGGTGAGGAGTTACAGGAGCACGGATGAGGAGTTACAGGAGCACGGGTGAGGAGTTACAGGAGCACAGGTGAGGAGTTACAGGAGCACGGATGAGGAGTTACAGGAGCACGGGTGAGGAGTTACAGGAGCACAGGTGAGGAGTTACAGGAGCACGGATGAGGAGTTACAGGAGCACGGGTGAGGAGTTACAGGAGCACAGGTGAGGAGTTACAGGAGCACGGATGAGGAGTTACAGGAGCACGGGTGAGGAGTTACAGGAGCACAGGTGAGGAGTTACAGGAGCACGGGTGAGGAGTTACAGGAGCACGGGTGAGGAGTTACAGGAGCACGGGTGAGGAGTTACAGGAGCACGGGTGAGGAGTTACAGGAGCATGGGTGAGGAGTTACAGGAGCACAGGTGAGGAGTTACAGGAGCACGGGTGAGGAGTTACAGGAGCACGGGTGAGGAGTTACAGGAGCACAGATGAGGAGTTACAGGAGCACGGGTGAGGAGTTACAGGAGCACAGGTGAGGAGTTACAGGAGCACAGATGAGGAGTTACAGGAGCACGGGTGAGGAGTTACAGGAGCACAGGTGAGGAGTTACAGGAGCACAGATGAGGAGTTACAGGAGCACGGGTGAGGAGTTACAGGAGCACAGGTGAGGAGTTACAGGAGCACAGATGAGGAGTTACAGGAGCACGGGTGAGGAGTTACAGGAGCACAGGTGAGGAGTTACAGGAGCACAGATGAGGAGTTACAGGAGCACGGGTGAGGAGTTACAGGAGCACAGGTGAGGAGTTACAGGAGCACAGATGAGGAGTTACAGGAGCACGGGTGAGGAGTTACAGGAGCACAGGTGAGGAGTTACAGGAGCACAGATGAGGAGTTACAGGAGCACGGGTGAGGAGTTACAGGAGCACAGGTGAGGAGTTACAGGAGCACAGATGAGGAGTTACAGGAGCACGGGTGAGGAGTTACAGGAGCACAGGTGAGGAGTTACAGGAGCACAGATGAGGAGTTACAGGAGCACGGGTGAGGAGTTACAGGAGCACAGGTGAGGAGTTACAGGAGCACAGATGAGGAGTTACAGGAGCACGGGTGAGGAGTTACAGGAGCACAGGTGAGGAGTTACAGGAGCACAGATGAGGAGTTACAGGAGCACGGGTGAGGAGTTACAGGAGCACAGGTGAGGAGTTACAGGAGCACAGATGAGGAGTTACAGGAGCACGGGTGAGGAGTTACAGGAGCACAGGTGAGGAGTTACAGGAGCACAGATGAGGAGTTACAGGAGCACGGGTGAGGAGTTACAGGAGCACAGGTGAGGAGTTACAGGAGCACAGATGAGGAGTTACAGGAGCACGGGTGAGGAGTTACAGGAGCACAGATGAGGAGTTACAGGAGCACAGATGAGGAGTTACAGGAGCACGGGTGAGGAGTTACAGGAGCACAGGTGAGGAGTTACAGGAGCACAGATGAGGAGTTACAGGAGCACGGGTGAGGAGTTACAGGAGCACAGGTGAGGAGTTACAGGAGCACGGGTGAGGAGTTACAGGAGCACGGGTGAGGAGTTACAGGAGCACAGATGAGGAGTTACAGGAGCACGGGTGAGGAGTTACAGGAGCACGGGTGAGGAGTTACAGGAGCACGGATGAGGAGTTACAGGAGCACGGGTGAGGAGTTACAGGAGCACAGATGAGGAGTTACAGGAGCACGGGTGAGGAGTTACAGGAGCACAGGTGAGGAGTTACAGGAGCACAGATGAGGAGTTACAGGAGCACGGGTGAGGAGTTACAGGAGCATGGGTGAGGAGGTACAGGATCATGGGTGAGGAGTTACAGGAGCATAGATAAGGAGTTACAGGAGCACGGGTGAGGAGTTACAGGAGCACGGGTGAGGAGTCACAGGAGCACGGGTGAGGAGTCACAGGAGCACGGGTGAGGAGTTACAGGAGCACGGGTGAGGATTTACAGGAGCACGGGTGAGGATTTACAGGAGCACGGGTGAGGAGTCACAGGAGCACGGGTGAGGAGTTACAGGAGCACGGGTGAGGAGTTACAGGAGCACAGGTGAGGAGTTACAGGAGCACGGATGAGGAGTTACAGGAGCACGGGTGAGGAGTTACAGGAGCACGGGTGAGGAGTTACAGGAGCACAGGTGAGGAGTTACAGGAGCATGGGTGAGGAGTTACAGGAGCATGGGTGAGGAGTCACAGGAGCATGGGTGGCTCAAAGGCAGCTTTGTCACCAAAAGCCCGCCCCACTAATGGTGACGATGCACAAAAACTGGGACCCTGGAGCTCTGCACAACTTGCAGGTAACTTGGCAGGGAGTCTCTTCAGCACTCCTTGTCATATTAACCTTCAGGGGCCTTTTGAATCTGATTTCAGGGACTCGCTGAGGCTTCTGAGTTGTTTACCTCCTGAGTCATTTTGTTATTTTACTTTTATGATTTATGATTATGATTATGATTATTATTATTATTGGTTTTTTTGAGACAGGATATCCATTTAGTCCCAGCTGGCCTGGAGCTCACTCTGTAGACCAGGCTGGCCTTGAACTCACAGAGATCTGCCTGCCTCTGCCTCTGCCTCCTGAGTGCTGGGATTAAAGGCGTGTGCCACCACACCTTATAGTTTGTTCTCTTAATGGTGGAGCCATCTTTCCAGCCCTTCATAGTATCTCTAATTTTATAAATCAGGCAATTTTAAGAGTTCTATTAACTTATAAGTATGTACATCTCAAAATGTGCATGTAGGGTACAAGCCTTGATCACAGGATATGTTCAGGACCCACTTGACACACTGTGAGATGGACTTAGGCTGAAGTTCTGTTTATGGATTGGCTTCCTTTTTAAGTTCAACGCTAAGAGATGGGCAGTAATTGCAGTTTGGCTTTTCTGGTATTAGAACTAGCCCAGTACAAGATACTCAAAAGTGCTGGATGTCTTGTAGGTCTTTTTGGCAAAGGCTTGGGAGCTTATCTCTTGATATATAGTATAACGGAAGACTTAGACCCATCAGTTCTCTCAGATGCAACTTCAGCAGTGAGCCAGATTTTTTTTATTCATTATCCAGTGTCAGGCATTCTGTAATAGTAACATAAAACAGACTAAGACCCCACTCCAGGATCACACTCCACCCTGCTCTGGTGTCTATAATGGTAGGCTGGCTTGAAAGCTGTGCTTGCAGTTGGCTACAGGAAGCACTGGCAGGGGCTGGTCAGGAGGTTGAAGTTATTCATACACTTCTCTGCCAGACTACCAGTGCGCTGTGGTCCTTCCTCCACCACAGCCCTCAGCTCCCATCCTGCAGCCATATGCAGAGCCAGGCTCCAGCTCTGTCAGGCTCCACTGGCTTCTGCTTTACAGATCCCTTTATGCTGCAGCTCTGGGGTCTGCCACGCCTTCCATGAGTTCCCAGAATTCTTCCCCTTTCACAAATAGTCCCTTAACTGAAATTCCCCCCACATTATCCTGTATGATTATGCTATCTGTTACCTATGACAGGGCAGAAAGGTCCTTTCCTTTGAGAGGAAATGCCTGAAGAACAAGGCAGAGTGACTTTCAGAGCCCAGAAGCAGGGCTGGTAATGGAAACATGCCGTTGATCTTGGTGCACTTTTCAAAGTCAGCAGGCCTAGCAGAGATAAGGTCATATGCTAGAGGAAAACCACAGCAGGTTTTCATCAGTAAAACCATCATGATAACTATAAAGGTCTCAGCTTTCTGGCTATCTGCCCATGGTGGTAATTATTGATGAGGACACGAGTCTGAAGTACTGCAGCCAAGGCTTCTTAAGTTGCATTCGATAGCCCTAAATCCGTGTAACAAAAATAAAAACAAAAAGCACTTCAACTGTCCAAAGAAGTTGGGAGCACTAAAAGGTTAAGTAAGGATGGAAATGTCCTGTCATTTAACTAAAGCCACAGACTCAGTAATAGCAGCCCCAGCCACAGATTCCCTAATCTGGAAGGGGATCTGTACGCTTCCCCCCACTTCTCTCTAGCCTGGCAGGTTGACAGATACAGTGCACAGAAGGGCAGCTACAGATGGCTTTTATTAATAATGTTCATAATCACAGGAGATTTTACAGGGGCAAGAAAAATGTTCAGGTTTTTTTTTTTTTTTTTTTTTCAGGAAAAGCTGAGCCTGCCCAGGATCCCCACAGAACATCCACACACCCCATTTAACTTCATGCTCTGTTGACCTGAGCGGTGTTAGCTTTTCCCTTTCCCACAGCACAGGGCATTCATTGTAGGCAGAGTCCGTGCAGGGCAGGCCTGGACGACCTCTTCTCAGGGCTTAGACGACCCTTCCTGGTGGAGACATGAGGCTTATACAGCTACCCACTTCCTGGTGGAGACATGAGGCTTATACAGCTACCCACTTCCTGGTGGAGACAGGAGGCTTATACAGCTACCCACTTCCTGGTGGAGACATGAGGCTTATACAGCTACCCACTTCCTGGTGGAGACATGAGGCTTATACAGCTACCCACTTCCTGGTGGAGACATGAGGCTTATACAGCTACCCACTTCCTGGTGGAGACATGAGGCTTATACAGCTACCCACTTCCTGGTGGAGACATGAGGCTTATACAGCTACCCACTTCCTGGTGGAGACATGAGGCTTATACAGCTACCCACTTCCTGGTGGAGACATGAGGCTTATACAGCTACCCACTTCCTGGTGGAGACATGAGGCTTATACAGCTACCCACTTCCTGGTGGAGACATGAGGCTTATACAGCTACCCACTTCCTGGTGGAGACATGCGGCTTATACAGCTACCCACTTCCTGGTGGAGACATGAGGCTTATACAGCTACCCACTTCCTGGTGGAGACATGAGGCTTATACAGCTACCCACTTCCTGGTGGAGACATGAGGCTTATACAGCTACCCACTTCCTGGTGGAGACATGAGGCTTATACAGCTACCCACTTCCTGGTGGAGACATGAGGCTTATACAGCTACCCACTTCCTGGTGGAGACATGAGGCTTATACAGCTACCCACTTCCTGGTGGAGACATGAGGCTTATACAGCTACCCACTTCCTGGTGGAGACATGAGGCTTATACAGCTACCCACTTCCTGGTGGAGACATGAGGCTTATACAGCTACCCACTTCCTGGTGGAGACATGAGGCTTATACAGCTACCCACTTCCTGGTGGAGACATGAGGCTTATACAGCTACCCACTTCCTGGTGGAGACATGAGGCTTATACAGCTACCCACTTCCTGGTGGAGACATGAGGCTTATACAGCTACCCACTTCCTGGTGGAGACATGAGGCTTATACAGCTACCCACTTCCTGGTGGAGACATGAGGCTTATACAGCTACCCACTTCCTGGTGGAGACATGAGGCTTATACAGCTACCCACTTCCTGGTGGAGACATGNAAAAAAAAAAAAAAAAAAAAAAAAAAAAAAAAAAAAAAAAAAAATCAATACGATAACTTTGAAATTATTAAAAAAACTCAATCACTTAATAATTTCACAAACGCATCCATTTTAAGGTGATTTTTCCCCCCAATTTTTTCTCCTTTGTCTTATATGAGAACCAGAGTCAGGACAATGTCTCCAAGTGAGAGAAGGGGGTTTTAAGACTGGCCTTCTTGGTGGTAGAGTATACAGATTGGGGAAGGTTATCAAGGGACCATGCAGTGAAGATGGTCCAGGGCAGCTGTTTTGGGGTTTCCTCCAAGCTCTCATCCCTGCTCTCCTTGAAGAGATCTTTTGAGGTTGAGGAGGCTGAGCCACCCAACTCCACTCCACCCCGGAGGGTCCAGGCCCCACTGCTTCGAGCCACAGTGGCCAGCTCCACCCAGAAATTCCAGGACCTGGGTGTGAAGAACTCAGAGGCCACTGCCCGTCACGTCACATAGAGTCCCTGAGCCAGGGCTCTCCCAAGCCATCTTTACGGAGGGAGGAGCTGGCCCGGCCCAAGTCAACTGAGCCCATGTCCCAGGGCACCGAGCTCTCTATTGATATCTCCTCCAAGCGGGTGGAGAATGCGGCCACTACCACTGGGCCCTCCCTATGCGGGCTCAAGAGCGCTGACATGCTAGGCCACAAGACGCCAGAGCCAGTCCCTACGAGGATGGAGATCACTATTGTCAAGCCCCAGGAGTCAGTTCACCGCAGGGTAGAGACCCCTGCTTCCAAGAACCCTGAAGTGCCTGCTGCCCCCACCGCTGACACAGCCCCCAAGAGGGTGGAGAACCAGATGCCCAAGCCAGCTGAGGCACCCACCTGCCCACTCCCACCCCAGACCCTGGAGGACTCCGAGCTCCCGGTGTCTCAGCTGCAGAGCAGGCTGGAGCCCGTGGCTGACGTCTTGAATTGGAACCAGGAGACTGGAGGAGCTGGTCCCTGTCACAGCCAGCTCCGGTTACAGAGGGTTGTGATGCACCCGGAGCGAGGCCTCACACAACTCTACTCTCCTACTGACCAGCCTGGTTTCAGGAAACCCAGCCCTAGGTCTCTTTAGGGCCCCCAGATGAGACAGTCAGGGCCCAGAGAGCTTCAGACAAACTCGCTTGTGGCCACCACACTCTGTGCCTTCATTTGAACCCTGGAGGTCCCTGGCTCCCTAAAGCTTCCCTAGGAGGTGTGGCTCCAGGCCCAGGTCCTCCTGCCCCCCTCTCCATGGGACCCTCGGGTACACAAACAGGAAGCAGAACTTTGTCATCTCCCCATCCCGGGACCAGGCAGGGCTGGTAGACACAGGACGGTAGCCTGTGTCCTGTGTGGCTTCCTGGGAAACCCTGGCTGTAGACCACACTTATGGACTGGGGACGTGAGGCTCATGCTGCAGGTGGAACGTCATCTTCTGGCCCATGGCCCAGATCGTGCAGTCAAGGCCCAGAGGTCTTCAGCTGTCTTCTCGAAGCCCACTGGGGACAGCTCAGGAGACTGCCATTCCCTTCCCAGCTTTATTAATATTTCATTAATCGTAAGTGAGTACTTACTGTGTCTGTACATATTCCAAGTGCTGGGCTCTAAACCTTAGAAAAATAGTTCCTGCTGTTTTTGAAGAGAAGGCACAGAGAGGATGAGTCACTGGCTCCGGGCCACACAGCTAGGCGTGGTTGGCCCCAGCTTTGGATGTCCGGCCTCCGCTGGCAGGGCCTGCACCTCTGCTGCCTCTCAGGGTGGAAGCAACGGCACACAGGACAGGCCAGCCTGCTAGGACCCAGCAACCGGACCTCACAGATACTCCTCGAAGATGCTGTGCTGTGAGGAAGGCTTCCACGCTGCTGGTGACCAACTGTCTCTGCTCCTTAAGGGCCTCTGTGTTGCTTCCTCTGTTTGGGACCCTCAAATGTGTTCCTCTTCTCCCCACCCCTCCCGCCACTAGCGGACTCAGGTCAGGACAGATTCAGAGACATTCCTTCCGCCCACCAAATTTTCTGCTGACACTGTAAATATTACTAAGTGTTGAGCAAGTAAAAAAAAAAAAAAAGAGACAGGCTCTCCCTGTAGCTCCAGCTGTCCTGGAACTCACTCTGTAGACCAGGCTGGCCTTGAACTCACAGAGACCCCCTGCCTCTGCCTCCCAAGTGCTAGGATTAAAGGCATGCGCCACCACGCCCGGCCTCCTTCTACCTTTTATAAGTTCTAGGGATCAAGCTCTGGTCATCAGGCTTGCAGTGCTGAGCCATGTTGGGGCCCCTTTGGACCTTGTTTGAAGGGAGTTGGATAATACTGTTTTCTTTCTTTCTCCCAAGCAAATGGTACCAAAAGAAAGCAGGTGTATGGTATTTTAATATCAACAAAATAGACTTCAAAGTAAAAAAATGAAAAGAGCAAAGAAGGCCATTACATGCTTTATCAAAGGAACAATTGACCATGAGACTTCACAGCTGGAAGATATATATATGCACCAAACTCTGTTGCACTGAACTTCATAAGTATAGTTCTGCAGGACTTCAAGGCATGGATTAACCCCAGAACACTAAGAGTAGTGGGACTTCAAATACCCCCACTAAGGCCTTGGGACAGATCAGTAGGACAGACGATAAACAGAGAGACATCTGACTAATGATCCAAGACACAACACCAAAGGCCGCACAGCAGCTACCAAATGTCCACCAAATCCCAGAGAATGCAACTTTCTATTCAGCACCCCATGAAAATTTCCCCCAAATCGACCACATACTGGACAACAAAAAAAACCTCCACAAATACAAAAGAGATTGAAATAATTTCATCATGCTATAGGACCACAGTGCAATAAAGCTCATTACAAACCGAGGATAACCCCTACAACCTGCAAAACACATGGAGACTAGACAAAACTATCCTGAATAATGAACAGGTCAAAAGAGAAATTAAAAAAATAAAACAGTCTGTGACTGAAGGACAAGTAATATTCTAAAGCACGAAAAAGACCGATGGACACTTTAAAAGCAGTCCAAGAAGGAAGTTTATAGGCCCTGAGCGCCGTACATCAGAAAAAGAAAGAAAAAAAAAAAAAAAAAGAAGAGCACGTTAGCCACGTGCAGCTAAAACACTGTGAGAGAGAACAACAAATGAAAACTAAATGCAGCAGACAAGAAGAATAACAAAAAATCGAGCAAAATCAATGAAATAGAAACAAATAAAACAATACAAAAAACAATCAATGAATCCAAAGGGGGTTCTTTGAGAGAATAAACAAGATAGACAGACCTCATAGCTCCTACCAAAAGAAAAGAGGAAGACACTCCCAATCAATACCAATAGCAACACAGATAAGGGAATAGCACAACAGACAAGAAAGAGAATCGCAGACAAGCATATGAGAATACTTCAGACACCTATACTCTTACTAAGTTTTAAACCTAGAAGAATGGATGAATATCTGAAATCCTGGGAAACACAAAGCCAACCAAAAAGAGATCAACACTTTAAACAGACGCCATAATATATAAGAAATTGAAAATGTAATAGAAACACTCCCAACTAAAAAAGCCCAGATCCAGATGGTTTCACAACAGAAATTTAGATAAAACATTTTCAAAAAGACGTACAATCATTATTACGCGATTGTTAGCTTCTTTTATGAAGAGAGATAACAACAGCAGGGAAATTACTCTCCTCCCGAATTCCTTCTATGAAGCCAGCCATCACTCCAATACCAAACCCAGGCAAAGAATAAAAAACCAGAAAGAGAGAACTATAGACCCATCTCATTAAATAACATAGATGAAAAAATTCTAAACAAAATAACTTGCAAATCGCATACAGCCCCACAACAAGAAAGCATCCCTCATGACCAAGCTGGATTCATACCAGAAACATGATGGTTCAACAATGAAAATCAAGAAATAGCATCAAAACATGATAATGGACTGAAAGACAAAAGTTACACCATCATCTCAATTGATCAGAAAAAGCCTTTGACAAAAATCAAGCATCCCTTCATGCTAAAGTCCTGGAGGGATTTGGATTTAAGAAGGGATCAGTCCTCAATGTAATAAAAGCCAGATACAGGAAACCAACAGCCAAAATCACAGCCTAAATGGGGAAATGTTGGAAACATTCCCTTTAAAGGATAGGAACTCAGCAAGCTGCCCCCTGTCACCGACTCGGCTCAAGAGAGTGCTTGAAACACTTGCTAGGGCAATAAGGCAAGAAAGGAAATAAAGGAGTACTAATTGGAAAAGAGGAAGTCAAGCTATCCCTTTTTGCTGATTATATGATCGTGTTACTTAAGGGAGCTAAAAACTCTACCTAGAAACGATTGAGAGCTTTCAGTAAAAGTGGGAGGATACAAAATTACCTAGAAAAAATCAGTACCTTTCTTACACACAACAACAAAAAAAAAAAGGGCCTCAAAACTCTTACAAAAAAGAAGGACTAAACCAGCAACCTTCCACCGATCACAAAGCCCCTCAAAACACTAAAAACCTAGGAAAACAAACCTACAACGCAAAGGTGACACACCAAAGATCTCCCACAAGACAAATAGTTTTTTCAAACCCTTGAAGAAGGGATTGGAAAAGACATCAGAAATGGAAAACCTCCCAGTGCTCATGGACTGGGAAAATTAAAAATAGTAAAATGGTCCGTCTACCCCAACGCTTGTATAGATTTAATGCTATCCTAATTAAAATCCCCAGAGTTTCTTCACAGGCTTGGGGAAAAACAAGCTCGTAATTTGCATTTGGAAAACAAAAGACCCGGAATAACCAGGCAACCCTGATGAAAGGACATACAGGGGATCTCTAATAAATACGACAGACTTGCAAACTATACAACAGCGGGCTATTATTCCATAAAAAGGCATGCTGGTACTGGCCCAAAAAACAACCTGTTGACCAACTGGACAACACTGAAGAGATGCAAACTTGAGAGCAACATCATGTCAGGCACTTCAAGATTGTCAAGGGTACCAGAAGACACAATGGTGAGACAGCATCTTCAGCAGTTGGGTGGTTGGCAAACTGGATCACCACTTGTAGAAGAATGAAATTAAACCCCTACATCTCACCCTGTACAAAAATCAACTCTGGTGGATCAAAGACCTCAATCAAATGACCTGAAATATTGAAGCTGTTAGAAGAAATCTTGGGCAGTACCCTGTAAGATGTAGGTGTAAGAAAAGACTTCTAAATCAACAGCTGCACAAAACTAAGGTCAACAATTGACAAAAAAAGCTTCTGTACAACAAAAAAAAAAAAAAAAGCTTCTGTACTACAAAAGAAACATCAAGGAAGTTGAGAAAAAACCGAGAGTGGGAGANTTTCCTTCTTCTTTCTTTTTTTTTTTTTTTTTTTGGCTCTTTTAGGACAGGGTCTTCCTAGCCCAGATGTCCTGGACTCACTCTGTAGACCAGGCTGGCCTTGAACTCACAAAGATCACCTGGCCTCTGTTCCCAAGTAGGATTAAAGGCGTGCCGCCACCACACCTGGCTTGTTTTCTCTTCTTGAGGATGTATGTAGTTTAAAAAAACATTCTCTTTACCTTTTCTCCATTTCTTATTTTTATTGCACATGTTTTGTTTGCTCTTAGCTTTATTTTTGGAAGGTAGACTCAGATGGAATTCTTTTTAAAAATTCTATTTTGAATTATTTTTCGATTTTACGTGCATGTTTTTTGCCTGCATGTGTATAAATGCACCTTGTATGTAGAGTGCCCATCGAGGCCATCTGGAAGAGGCTGCTGGATCCATGAACAGGACTTACAGATGGCTGTTAACTTTGTTTATGCTATGTGTTGCTGCAATTTCATTTTTTGTTCAATTTTTAAAAAATGCATATTCATACATTTTATACAACAGTTCCTAATCAAATTTAGGGACCCCCTCCATGTATCCAAACCCCCATTGGAACTCATGCATCACCATCATGTTACATCCTATCCAGTCAAGCTTGTGAACCCAGATGTCCTTCTGGGCAAATTAATTCACTGGAGTCTAGTCTGTTTTTGGACAGGGTTTCCCTGTCACCACAGCTGACCAGGAGATCTGGCTGATTTCCATCTCACAGAGCTCACCCTAACTCTGCCTCCCTAGTGCTGGGATTAAAGGTGTGTATTACCGGTCCAGCCTTCTTTTTTTAAACAAAAAGATTTATTTTTATTTTTATGGCAAGAGTGTTTTTCCTGCATGTTGGGGCGAGCACACCATGTGCATCCAGTGCCCACAGAGGCCAGAGAGGGGGGGAGAATCCCTTAGAACGGAGTTAAAGATGGTTGTTATCTGCCATGTTGGGTTCTGGGAAACTTCATCTTGGGTCCTCTACAAGAGCAGCAGCTTTTAAACTGCTGAGCATCTCTCCAGTCTCTTCTTGGCCTTGTTATTTCTCAAGCTGTTGGAGTCCTGTTCAGAAAGTTCCCTGCTAATTCCTGTATCTAAAAGTGTTTCTCCTATGTTTTCCTGTAACAGTTTCAAGTTTAGGTTTTACATTAAGGCTTTTCATTAATATGTGTTGATTTCTGTACCTTGTGAGAGGTGACCGAATTTCCATTTTTTACTTAGGATATCCAGTTTCTTTCTGGCACCACCGTCAAAAAGATGCCTTTCCTCCACTTAGCATTTTGGCACCTTTATCAAGAGTCAGATGGCAGCTGCCCGCTGCCGGGTTTTATGGGTTTTCCATTTTTGCCAAGTCCACCGTCTGTTTGCTTTTGGCCAGTATCATGCTGTTTTGCTACTGTGTCCATCCAGGTAGAGTTTGAGGTCGGGTGTTGTGTTGTGATATTTCCCGTGGTGCTTTTTTGTCCTCAAATTGCTTTGGCTACTTGGGTCTTTGTTTCTGCATACAAATTATATGAATATATTTTTTTTAATGGAATTTTTTAGGAATTCATATGATGTGCTTTGGTTTATATTTATGCCCCTCCATCTGGTCCCTCCTCCACTACCCATGTCTGATCAGGATCCTGTGATATGTATATTTAAGGCTATCAAACAAAGTTCTTTGGTGGGTGGTCTATCCACTGAAGTCTGGTTAACCTAACTCAGTTATCTCATTTTATTTATTTATTTATTTATTTATTTATTTATTATTTATTATTTTTATGTGTATGGAAGTGTTCATCTGTTATGTGTTGGTGTACTCTGTCATGCAAGCCCACGGATGTCAGGAAGAGGGCGTGTCGGATTCCCCTGGAAACGGAGTTAGAAGGACGGTTAGTCCCAGCCGCCATGTGGGTGCTAGTATCGAAACCAGGGTCCTCTGCAAGCGCGTCCGCATCGGCTTCAACGTTGAGCTGTCTCCTCCAGCCCGTGGCACTCATTTAAATAAAATGCTGGCTCTCCTTCTCCTGGCAAGCTATTCGTTGTCGTAGTCCTCCTCAGCTATGTCATCGCTCCTCCCACTTCCACTTTTGCTGGGTTCCTGTCTGGCTTGAGTTTATGGGGTCGTGCATACTCTCCCCAATACTGTAAATTTCATATGTGTACCTTCCCAGCTCTATGGAAAACTCTGTTTCCATTGGGTCATCTGCCACTGCCTGGCCATTAACACTCTTTTCAACTCTCACTTCTACATGATCCTTGAGGCTTGGGAAGGCAGGAGTTTTGATATGGGTGTTATTCATCGTGGACTTCTGCAAGCAACAATAACAAATAGCTGACTACATCCAGGGTGCCAACTACCATGAACAAATGATATGGGAGCTAACTGGCATTGGGTAGCTCAGGTCGGAACACCTGTGTGTTAGACCAGGTCACACACCATAGGGGAGCAGCCCACATACTACTATTCTGCTAAATAACCACAATAGCATCATTAGCCAATTCTAATGTTACTTACTGTTTATAGCCACAGATCGATAGGCATTCTCTAGAGAAGTGTTTTTCAGCAGAAAGTTCAATCTGGTGAGTAACAAACATACGGTAAAGAGTGCAATATGCTGAGGGTGAGCTAGCACTGAGATGCAGTCGAATGTGAGACGTACAAAGCAGAGGATTAGCACAGAGACACATAGTTGTCAATGTCTGGCAGAGAACAGCGAGACTATTGCAGAGGTATTAGCCGGAGGGAGACCATACGCTGTGCAGTTACTGGTGTTACGGGAATAGTGCAGGAGAACATGAGACTGCAGCGGATTTAGCACAGAGATGCATAGCTGGTCAAGTGCAAGTGAGGGTGAACATGAGACTTGCAGAGGATTAGCACTGGAGACCATAGCTGGTCAATGTGCACGGAGACATGCAGACTGCAGAGTGCTGAACCCTGATGTTTTTTAGTTTCGTGTGAAAAAATGTCATTGTTATTTTGGAACTTTTGGAGCTGGCTTCTGGTAACACAGGTATCTGTGTGTATGTTCTGCGATTCCTGAACACTTAGTGATCCAATTGCACTTTCTATTTGGTTCTTCAGTGTTAGAAAGTGCAGGAAGAGGTGGTAGAAGGGCAGTGGACAAGGGAGATAGCGATAGGTGGAGAGGGGCGACCGGCGGGACTGGTGTAGCGGAGGGGCTGACGTCGAGGGGCGGGAGGCTGCGGTATGTCTGGGCTGTGTCATGTGCGGGATTTCCTTTCTGCGGCTGCTCAGATTAGGCCCTTTCCTCCCACCATATCCCCCCTCCTCCTAGCCCTCCTTCCTTGCTGCCTTTCCTCTTACCTTCCTGCTCGCCTTCTTCTTTCTTTGCTTTCTTTTTTTTTCTTCTTTTTTTACCTTTTATCTTTCTTTCTTCTTCCAGGGTCTCAGAGTACTGTTGATGGCCGTGGAATTTGCTACATAGACAAGGGCTATGTATTTTTTATGTCTATTTATGTTTTTCATTTTTTAAAATTTATTGTTGTATACTAGTATGATATATATATTTTTTTTGTTTTGTACAAGATTATGTTACAAATTGAATCTAGACCCAGTCCTTCTCCCAACCACCACCCCACCCAGTATTCACCGTTTTTAGTCAGTTCTTTGAGCAGCTTTTTGTTGTTGGTGTTAGTTGTGTCTTTTCAATATGCATCACTCCCAACAAAAAAATATTTATAAAACCATCTGGATTGGTGTGCTAGCATCCACAGATGAGGATGATCACCATTCGTTATTGTGTTTTTTGGGGACTGTGTTACTTCACTTAACATAATACTCCTTCTAGTCCATCCATTTACTGCAAAGTTCAGACGTTGTTGTTTTTTTTCTTTTTTTTTTTGGTCTTTTCGGAGAGCACGCTCTCCGGTGGCCCCAGCTGTCTATGTCAACTCACTACTGTTAGACCCCAGGCTGGCCTCTCATCTCACAATAGATCTGCCTGCCTCTGCCTCTCCAAGTGCCAGGATTACAGGCCTGGCCCCACGCATGGCCCGGCGATGTTGTCTTTTTTTTATTCTGCTGCCTAGAACTCCCATTGTGTAGATGTACCACATTTTTTATTATCCATACATCATTTGAGGGCATTTGGGTTGGGGTTCAGCTTTTTGTATTTGTGACGAGGCTGCCCAGAGAAACTTAGCTGTGCATGTATCTTGCGGCGGTAAAGAGTCTTTGGTATATACACAGGAGTGTTTATGACTGGGAACAGAGTGGTATAGCTCATTTTGCGTCTCCAAGGGTCTCTACACACTGCTTTCATGTGGCTGTACAAGTTTACTTCCCACCAGCAATGGACTATGTAGTGTTCCCTTTTCCCTACACTCTCTCCAGCACTTGGTATCATTTGTTTCTTTTTTATTTTTTTTGTTTTTGGTTCTTTTGAGACAGGGGTCTTCCTGTAGTCCAGTTGCTGACTGCATAGCAAAACTCACTATTGTGACCAAGCGGCCTTGAATCTCAACAAAGACTCAGCGCTGCCCTGCCTCCCAAATGCTAGAGATTAAACGCGTGCGTCCCCACCCATTTGTTTTCTTATCCTAGCCAGTCTTATCGGAGTGAGATGAATATCTTAAAGTCGTGGTTTTAACTTTGCTTTCCTTAATTATGTAGTGAATTGAACACACTTTTTAAAAGTTCTGAGCCATCTCTAATTCTTCAGTTTGTGAAATCTCTGTTAGCTTCTTGCCCATCTTTGAGTGATTCATTTGTTTTCTCTCTTCTTTGTTTTTTTGAGTTTTTTTTATTGAGTATTATGGAAATCAATGGCTGTCAATGTATCTGCGTGAAGGTTTCCTCCCGGGAGGAAACCTTCACGCAGATACATCTGACAAAGCCATTGATTTCCAGAGTATATCAACTACTCAAAAAAACAAAGAAGAAGAAAACAAATGAATCACTCAAAGATGGGCAAAGAGCTAAACAGAGATTTCACAAATGAAGATTAGAGATGGCTCAGAACTTTTAAAAAAGGTGTTCAATGTCACTAATAATTAAGGAAAGGCAAAGTTAAAACCAATTTAAGATATCATCTCACTCCGATAAGACTGGCTAGGATCAAGAAAACAAATGGTGGCGCACGCTTAATCCTAGCATTTGGGAGGGCAGGCAGCGGATCTTTGTTAGTTCAGCCGCCTGGTCTACATATTGAGTTTTTCAAGGTCAGCTGGACTACAGGAAGACCCGTCCTCGAAAAGAACCAAAAAAAAAAATAAAAAAAAACAAATGATACCAAGTGCTGGAGAGAATGTAGGGAAAAGGGAACACTACACATCCATTGCTGGGGGAATGTAAACTTGTACAGCCACTATGGAAAGCAGTGTGTAGAACCCTTGGGAGACGCAAAATGACTATACCACTTGTTCCCAGTCATACGACTCCTGTGTATATACCCACAAGACTCTCTTAGCCCGCAGAGATACATGCACAGCTAGTTTCCTGCAGCCTGTCACAATACAAAAAGCTGAACCACCCAAATGCCCCTCAAATGATGAATGGATAAAAAAAAAAATGTGGTACATCTACACAATGGAGTTCTATGCAGCAGAAAAAAAAAAGACAACATCGCGGGCATGTGGCGGCAGGCCTGTAATCCTGGCAGCTTGGGAGGCAGAGGCAGGCAATCTTTGGGAGTGCAAGGCCAGCCTGGTCTACAGAGTGAGTTGCAAGACAGCTGGGGCCACCGGAGAGCAGGTCTCGAAAAGACCAAAAAAAAAAAGAAAAAAAGACAACAATCATGAACTTTGCAGTAATGGAAGGAACTGATAGGAGTATTATGTTAAGTGAAGTAACACAGTCCCCAGAAAAACAAATGAACGAATGGTATCCCTCATCTGTGGATGCTAGCTACACCAATAGATTTATAAATATTTTTTTGTTGGGAGTGATTGCATATTGGAAAGAAACAACAACAACCAACAACAAAAAGACCTGCATCAAAGAACTGACTGAAAACGGTGAATCTGGTGGGGTGGGTTGGTTGGGAGAGGACATGGGTCTAGATTCAATTTGTAACATAATCTTGGTAAAAAAAAAAAAATATATATATAATAGAAAACAATAAATTTTAAAAAATGAAAAAAATAATATAAATAAAAAATAAATAGCCTTGTCTATGTAGCAAATTCCAGCATCAACAGTACCTCCTGAGACCCTGGAAAGACAGAAAGAAAGTAAAAAGAAAGCAAGAAAGAAAGAAAGAAAGAAAGAAAGAAAGAAGAACGGCGGGAAGCAGGAATCGGTAAAGGAAAGGCAGGCAGGAAGGGAGGGCTGGAGGGAGGGGGGAAGAGGGGAGGAAAGGGCCTTTAATTCTCGCCAGCCATCCGACAGAAAGAAATCCCGCAAGCACGCCAGACCATCCCGCAAGTCCCGCCTCACTCGACGTCGCCCCCGCTACACATCCCTCCCTCTCTCCACCTTCGCCTATCTCCCTTGTCCACCTCCCTCTCTCCCTTCCACTTCTCTAACACTGAAGAACCAAATAGAAAGTGCAATTGATCAACTAAGTGTTCAGGAATCCCAGAACTACCATCACAGATACCTGTGTTACCAGAAGCCAGCTCCAAAAGTTCCAAAATAACAATGACATTTTTTCACAAAACTAGAAAAACATCAGGGTTAAGCACTCTGCAGTCTCATGTTCTCTGCACATTGACCAGCTATGGTCTCCGTGCTAATCCTCTGAAGTCTCATGTTCTCTGCACATTGACCAGCTATGAGTCTCTGTGCTAATCCGCTGCAGTCTCATGTCTCTGCACTTGACACTATGTCTCCGTGCTAAGCACTCTGCAGTATTTTATTTCCTGCACATTGACCAGCTATGGTCTCTGTGCTAATCCTCTGCAGTCTTGTGTTCTCTGCACATTGACTAGCTATGGTCTCTGTGCTAATCCTCTGCAGTCTCACATTCGCTGCACCTGGACCAGCTATGAGTCTCTGTGTTACTCACCAGATTGACTTCTGCTGAAAAACACTTCTCTAGAGAGATCCTATCATCTGTGGCTATAACAGTAAGTCATTAAATGGCTATGTCTCATTGTGGTTTTTAGCAGATAGTAGTAGTGGGCTCTCCCCTATGGTGTGTGACCTGTCTAACCACAGGGTGTTCCTAGACCTGATACCAATGCCAGTTATCTCCCATAGCATTTGTTCCATTATTGCACCCATGGGTATGTCAGGCTAGTTTGTTATTGTTGCTTTGCAGAGTCACGATGAATAACACCCATATCAAACTCCTGCCTTCCCAAGCCTCAAGGATCATTGTAGAAGTGAGGTTGAAAAGAGTGTAAGGGCCCAGCAGTGGCAAGATGACCCATGGAAACAGAGTTTTCCAAGATGCTTGGGAATGGTCACACATATGGAAATTGTACCCAGTATTGGGGAGCAGTAATTGCACAGACCCCATAATCAAAGCAGACAGAATCCCAGCAAAAGTGGGAGTGTGGGAGGAGCGCCTGACATAGCTGAGGAGGCTACTGACAACGAATAGCTGCCAGGAGAAGGAGAGCCGTTTCCTAGTTTTATTTAAGAATGAGCGGCGGCTGCCACGGGCTGGAGAGAGACCAGCTTCAACGGTTTTTGCTTAAGCCTTGTTAGCGGTAGCGACGCTTGCTAGAGGACCCTGGGTGGTTGCGATACTCAGCACCCACACATGGCGGCTGGGACTTCTTGGAACCGTCCTTTAACTCCAGTTCCGGGGAATCCGACACCGCTTCGCCTTCCTGACCCGTGGGGTTGCATGACATCGAGTAACACCAACTACATACCTACAGCATTACACTTTCCATACACATAAAAAGTAATGAAATACATAAATAAATAAATAAATAAATAAAATAATACTAAAAGATGGATAATGAGTAGGTTAACAGACTTCAGTGGATAGACCCCCCAAGACATTTGATTGAAGCTGTACAATTATACATATCACATGGACCTATCACGACAGTGGGTAGTGGTGGAGGGACCGCAAGATGGAGGGGCATAAATATAAACCAAAGCACATCATATGACATTCTCAAAAATTCCATTTAAAAAGGAATTTTTAATAATTCATATAATTTTACACGCAAACAAGTACCCAAGTAGCCAAAGCAATATTGGAGAAAGAAAAAGCCACCATGGGAATATCACAACACAACACCCGACCTCCAACTCTACTGGATGGAGCACGTAGCAAAACGCATGATACTGGCAAAAGCAAAAAACAGACTGGTGGACTTGGGCAAATGGAAAACCCAATAAAACCCGGCAGCGGCAGCTGCCATCTGACTCTTGATACAAGTTGCCAAAATGTCTTAAGTGGAAGGAAAACGAGCATCCTTTTTGACGGTTGGGTGCCAGAAAGACAACCTGGATATCCTAAGTAAAAAATGGAAATTTCGGTCACCTCTCAACAAGTGTACAGAAATCAACACATACTAATGAAAAGCCTTAATGTAAAACCTAAAACTTGAAACTGTTACAGGAAAACATAGGAGAAACACTTTTAGATACAGGAATTAGCAGGGGAGACTTCTGAACAGGACTCCAACAGCTTGAGAAATAACAAGGCCAAGAAGAGACTGGAGAGATGGTCAGCAGTTAAAAGAGTATGCTCTTGTAGAGGACCCAGATGAAGTTCCCAGAACCCAACATGGCAGATAACAAACCATCTTTAACTCCTTCTAAGGATTCTCCCCCCCTCTCTGGCTCTGTGGGCACTGGATGCACATGGTGTGCTCGCCCCCAAGCAGGAAAAACACTCTTGCCATAAAAATAAAAAATAAATCTTTTTGTTTAAAAAAAACGATTAGGCTGGACCGGTAATACACACCTTTAATCCCAGCACTAGGGAGGCAGAGTTAGGGGCAGCTCTGTGAGATGGAAATCAGCCAGATCTCCTGGTCAGCTGTGGTGACAGGGAAACCCTGTACCATAAAAGTCGACTGGACTCCAGTGAATTAATTTGCCCAGAAGGACATCTGGTTCACAAGCATTGACTGGATAGGATTTAACATGCATGGTGATGCATGAGTTCCAATGGGGGTTTGGGATACATGGGAGGGGGTCCCTAAATTTGATTAGGAACTGGTTGTATAAAATGTCCATGAATATGCGATTTTTTAAAAATGAACAAATGAAATTGCAGCAACACAAGGCCATAGACAAGTTAACGAGCCCTGTAAGTCCTGTTCATGGATCCAGCAGCCTCTTCCAGATGGCCTCGATGGGCACTCTACATACAAGGTGCATTTATACACATGCAGGCAAAAACATGCACGTAAAATCGAAAAATAATTCAAAATAGAATTGTTTCTAAAAAGAATTCCATCTGAGTCTACCTTCCAAAAATAAAGCTAAGAGCAAACAAACATGTCAATAAAAATAAGAAGGAGAAAAGTAAAGAGAATGTTTTTAAACTACAGTCACTCAAGAATAGAAAAACAAGCCAGGTGTGGTGGCGCACGCCTTTAATCCTAACTTGGGAACAGAGGCAGGTGATCTTTGTGAGTTCAAGGCCTAGCCTGGTCTACAGAGTGAGATCCAGGACACTGGGGCATAGGCAAGACCCTGTCTCAAGAGCCAAAAAAAAAAAAAAAAAAAGAAAAAGAAGGAAAACACATAATCAAATATCAGTATAAATTGATTTTTTACAAAGAACATTAAGATTCCTGTGGCTGATTTCTCTAGTTTTATTTTATGATAGTCTTAATTATTAGTTGCATGGTTGTGGGATTTTTGTTATTTGTTTTAAATCATTATGATCTGTGATTATTTCAGTAATTTTGGTGATGTTATTAAACTTCAAGGCTTCAAATATTGCTTCTGCATTATTTTATTTCTCTTATGGAATTTAAAATACATGTAGACTGTATATGATTTACAACAGTTTATCTCAAAGTCCACCTTACAGTCTCAAAATAATTTATGATATGCTTATTTTTAGAAACTACATTATAAATAAAAAAGGATCTGGAAACAAAATTTATGGTATTTTTGAGTTACGTCCTGGAACTCACTCTGTAGACCAGGCTGGCCTTGAACTCACAAAGATCCACCTGCCTCTGCCTCCCAAGTGCTAGGATTAAAGGCGTGCGCCACCACACCTGGCTTGTTTTCTATTTCTCTGAGGATGTAGTTTAAAAAATTCTCTTTACATTTTCTCCATTTTCTTATTTTTATGCACATGTTTTGTTTGCTCTTAGCTTTATTTTTGGAAGGTAGACTCAGATGGAATTCTTTTTAAAAAATTCTATTTTGAATTATTTATTTCGATTTTACGTGCATGTTTTGCCTGCATGTGTATAAATGCACCTTGTATGTAGAGTGCCCATCGAGGCCATCTGGAAGAGGCTGCTGGATCCATGAACAGGACTTACAGATGGCTGTTAACTGCTATGTAGTTTGCTGCAATTTCATTTTGTCAATTTTTAAAAATTGCATATTCATACATTTTATACAACAGTTCCTAATCAAATTTAGGGACCCCCTCCATGTATCCAAACCCCCATTGGAACTCATGCATCCCACCATCCATGTTAAATCCTATCCAGTCAAGCTTGTGAACCCAGATGTCCTTCTGGGCAAATTAATTCACTGGAGTCTAGTCAGCTTTTTGAGACAGGGTTTCCCTGTCACCACAGCTGACCAGGAGATCTGGCTGATTTCCATCTCACAGAGATCCACCTAACTCTGCCTCCCTAGTGCTGGGATTAAAGGTGTGTATTACCAGGTCCAGCTGTCAATTCTTTTTTTAAACAAAAAGATTTATTTTTATTTTTATGTGCAAGAGTGTTTTTCCTGCATGTGGGCGAGCACACCATGTGCATCCAGTGCCCACAGAGGCCAGAGAGGGGGAGAATCCCTTAGAACTGGAGTTAAAGATGGTTGTTATCTGCCATGTGGGTTCTGGGAACTTCATCTGGGTCCTCTACAAGAGCAGCAAGCTTTTAACTGCTGAGCCATCTCTCCAGTCTCTTCTTGGCCTTGTTATTTCTCAAGCTGTTGGAGTCCTGTTCAGAAAGTCCCTGCTAATTCCTGTATCTAAAAGTGTTTCTCCTATGTTTTCCTGTAACAGTTTCAAAGTTTTAGGTTTTACATTAAGGCTTTTCATTAATATGTGTTGATTTCTGTACCTTGTGAGAGGTGACCGAATTTCCATTTTTTACTTATGGATATCCAGTTTCTTTCTGGCACCACCTGTCAAAAAGACTGTTTTCCCCAAAGTACATTTTGGCACCTTTATCAAGAGTCAGATGGCAGCTGCCGCTGCCGGGTTTTATGGGTTTTCCATTGCAGTCCACCGTCTGTTTGCTTTTGGGCCAGTATCATGCTGTTTTGCTACTGTGCTCCATCCAGGTAGAGTTTGAGGTCGGGTGTTGTGATATTTCCAGTGGTGCTTTTTTCCTCCCAAATTGCTTTGGCTACTTGGGGTCTTTGTGCTTGCATACAAATTATATGATTATAGTTTCCTTTTTTTTAAATGGAATTTTTGAGAATTTCATATGATGTGCTTTGGTTATATTTATGCCCCTCCATCTGCGTCCCTCCCTCACTACCCCATGTCTGATGTCATGTGTGATATGTATATTTTAAGTCTTATCAAATCAAATGTTCTTTGGTGGGGGTCTATCCACTGAAGTCTGGTTAACCTACTCAGTATCTCATTTTATTTATTTATTTATTTATTTATTTATTTATTTATTTATTATTTTTTATGTGTATGAGTGTGCTGTCTGTATGTAGGTTGGTGTACTCATGTCATGCAATGCCACGGATGTCAGGAGAGGGTGTCGGATTCCCCTGGAACTGGAGTTAAAGACGGTCCCCAGCCGCCATGTGGGTGCTGAGTATCGAACCCGGGTCCTCTGCAAGAGCAGTCAGCACTCTCAACCGCTGAGCTGTCTCTCCAGCCCAGTGCCTCATTCTTAAATAAAACTGGCTCTCCTTCTCCTGGCAGCTATTCGTTGTCAGTAGCTCCTCAGCTATGTCAGCGCTCCTTCCCCACTCCCACTTTCATGCTGGGATTCTGTCTGGCTTGAGCTTATGGGGGTCTTGTGCATACTCTCCCCAATACTGTAAATTCATATGAGTCTCTGCTCAGCTCTCTGGAAAACTCTGTTTCCATGTGGTCATCTGCCACTGCTGGCCCTTACAATCTTTTCAACCTCACTTCTACAATGATCCTTGAGGCTTGGGAGGCAGAGTTTTGATATGGGTGTTTTATTCATCTGTGAATCCTGCAAGCAACAATAACAACTAGCCTGACAATATACACCCATGGGTGCAATAATGGAACAAATGCTATGGGAGATAACTGGCATTGGTATCAGACTTGGGAACCTGTGGTTAGACAGGTCACACACCATAGGGGAGAGCCCACTACTACTATTCTGCTAAATAAACATAGCATTAAGCCAATTCCTAATGACTTACTGTTATAGCCACAGATGATAGGATCTCTCTAGAGAAGTGTTTTTCAGCAGAAGTCAATCTGGTGAGTAACACAGAGACTCATAGCTGGTCAAAGTGCAGAGAATGTGAGACTGCAGAGGATTAGCACAGAGACCATAGCTAGTCAATGTGCAGAGAACACAAGACTGCAGAGGATTAGCACAGAGACCATAGCTGGTCAATGTGCAGAGAACATGAGACTTCAGAGGATTAGCACGGAGACCATAGCTGGTCAATGTGCAGAGAACATGAGACTGCAGAGGATTAGCACAGAGACCATAGCTGGTCAATGTGCAGAGAACATGAGACTGCAGAGGATTAGCACGGAGACCATAGCTGGTCAATGTGCAGAGAACATGAGACTGCAGAGTGCTTAACCCTGATGTTTTTCTAGTTTTGTGAAAAAATGTCATTGTTATTTTGGAACTTTTGGAGCTGGCTTCTGGTAACACAGGTATCTTTGCTGTTATTTCTGCTGATTCCTGAACCTTAGTGATCCATTGCACTTTCTATCTGTTCTTCAGTGTTATATAATTTTCATTGCAGAGGTCTGTTACATTGTCAGTAATTTGTCTCTAGGATTTCTTTTTCTCTGTTTCTCCCTTCTCTTTCTTTCTTTCTTTCTTTCTTTCTTTCTTTCTTTCTTTCTTTCTTTCTTTCTTTCTTTCTTTCT
>VZQC01015340.1:943644-1127603 GCA_009823505.1 Rhizomys pruinosus | reverse complement strand
AAAAAAAAAAAAAAAAAAAAAGAATGCTTGAAACTTCTTAGTGATTTCTAGTTGTGAGATACATTATTAAGCTGCTGCACAGCTGTAATCCCAGTACTTCGGAGGCAGAGGCAAATGGATGAGTTCAAGGTCATTCTTCACTACATGGTGAGTTCAAGCCCAGCCTGGGCTACTGGAAATCCTGTCTCAAAAACAAACCAAAACCATAACCAGAACCAGACCCAAACCCAAACCATTATTATTATCATTATGATTACCTGCAGTCACCATTTTGTCCAATGGAATCTTTAAAACAGATCTTTAGTGTTATTAGCTCCCTATCTTTAATTATGTTTTATTTATGAAACTTTTTTTTTATTTTGGTCTTTTTGAGACAGGGTCTCTCTGTAGCCACAGCTGTCCTGGAACTCACTCTGTAGACCAGGCTGGCCTTGAACTCACAGAGATCTGCCTGCCTCTGCCTCCCAAGTGCTGGGATTAAAGGCGTGCGCCACCACGCTCGGCTTTAGGAAACTTTTAAAAATTGTAAATGATCATTTCACCTGTATAGTGAAAAACCTGGAAGGGAAAGCCAGAGTACATACTGCACATTTGTGACCCCCAGCGATACAGTGAGTCACAGACGCATGGCCTGTGAGGAAGCCTGTTTCCATGCTGAGCCGTCTCGTGTGGAAGCCTGTTTCCATGCTGAGCCGTCATCTCGCTGGCCCACTTTTTCAGTTGTATCTTGAGATAAGCTTTCACTGTGCAGCTCTAGCTGGCCTGGGATTTCCTATGTAGAGCAGGCTGGCCTGGAACTCACAGAGATCTGCCTGTCTCTACCTCCCAAATGTTGAGATTAAAGGCACATGCCACCACGTGGCCTCTTTTTCAGTTAAATAAAGTCATTTAGTATATAACCATCTTAAAATAATTTGTAACATGAAGGGAACTTAATTTTACCAAGATCCACTTTCTCAATATCAAGGAAGATTTTGAGGGTACAAAGTAGTTAGAGGAAATATGGGATGGAGAGAGGGGCCAGCTTACCTGTCTTGCTTCAGCTTACCTTATGGACTGGTATCCTTGTTTGGTCTGCTGTTTCCATCTTTTTTGCAGAGCAGAGAAGCTGAACTGTTTCGGACTGTAACTACCTAGTGCTTGTGCTGAGAAGTTCTTTAAAATTTTTTTAAATTTATTATTTTCATTTATGTATATGAATGTTTTGCCTGCATATATGTAAGTGCACCCATCTCAAGGAAAGAATAAATATGTTAAGGGGCTGGAGAGATGGCTCAGTGGTTAAGAGCACCGACTGCTCTTGCAGAGGACCCGGGTTTGTTTTCCAACACCCACATGGAGGCTAAGAACAGTCTTTAACTCCAGTTCCAGGGGAATCTGACGCCCTCTTCTGACCTCTGGAGCATTGCACGACATGGGTGCACCAACCTACATGTAGATAGTACATTCATACACATAAAAGAAAAAGAATAAATATGTTAAAAAGCCATCCTTTTAATAATAATTCTGATGCAATTGCCATTGTTTTTGAAGGATTTTTCCAGTTTTTCCTCCAAATGTTCAGTTTTTCATATGGTTATAATTATAATTTTTTTTTGGTATTTTTGAGACAGGGTCTCCCTGTATTCTCAGCTGGCCTGGAACTCACTTTGTAGACCAGGCTGGCCTTGAACTCACAGAGACCCACCTGCCTCTGCCTCCTGAGTGTTGGGATTAAAGGCATGTGCCACCACGCCTGGCTCATATGGTTATAATTAAAGTGAACATATATTTTGGAATCTCATTTTCTTCAATTTACTTTATATGGCACTCATAACTATGTTTGGGAGTGGGGTGTCTAAACCATGAGGCAGGCCCCTCGGGTGTTGGAAGTCTGTGGCTATGGAGATAGAAGGAAGGGTTCGGAATCTGGAAGCTTCTCTCCACCCAGCACCCCTCCCTCTGACTCCTTTCTCCTGCCCTTGCTGCCACCACCATCTACTTCTACTTCTGTGAGTTTTGTTGTAGGTTCCAGGCATGCATAAGATCATGTAGTATTTGTCTTTCTGACCCTGCTTATTTCACTTAACATGTTCTCTTAGCTCCCCCATGCTGTGACAAGTGACAGAATTTCCTTCTTTTAAAAGATGCATAGTGAGCCTGGTGGCACATGCCTTTAAGCCCAGCACTTGGGAGGCAGAGGCAGGTGGATTTCTGTGAGTGCAAGGCCAGCCTGCTCAACACAGTGAGTCCCAGGACAGCTGGGGCTTCAGAGAGATCCTATCTCAAAAAAAAAAAAAAAAAAGCTGCATAGTGTTCTACCATGTAAGCATTTCCTTTATTCATTGCTGATGGATGGAGGATCCCATATCATGAATATTGTAACTAATGACACAGGGAACATGGGAGTGCATTTGATGCAGTGATTTATTTCATACCCTCCCAACACACACACCATATAGTGAGATTATTAGAACACCAGTATGAAAAAAATGGCTAAAACAACTAAAAACCAGGAAAATGCAAATTCAACTCATAATGAGATATCACCTCATACCTGTTAAAATGACTGTTAACAAAAAGTAGGTAGAGTCCAGAGTGGCTGATATTATAGTATAAATATATATAATATTATGAAGGTTAAAGTGATTATTACATAAAAGATAAAAGAGAACAACTATGTAGTCTTTTGAAAAATGTCTATTCCGGTCTTTTACACATTTTTTACCCTTTTGTAACTTTTATATTTTCACTGTTTTGAATTATTAAAAATAAAATAATACAAGTCCAGGGCAGAGAAAAGTTGCAAATGTGGTTGAAGTTGGCCAGGATCCATCCCAAACTTGCAGCCAAACTTGGCAGTTTCATACACGTGGTGCTGGCTTTAGAGGCATGAAAGATGCAAGAGTGAAGGGGTCATCAGTTCTTCCTCTGCAGTTTCAGAGAACTGCAGAGGCCAGGCATTGTGCAGCAGGGGTGTCACTGAATAAAGAAGGCCCTGATAGGCCGTTGCATGAAGTTGTGAATGTGAAGCCTGGTTGGCAGTGGAGATCCCAAGAAGACATTTGAGATGCCAGAGCTGTGAGATATTTGCCAAGGAGAGCTGCATACAGGGAGTGGTACCAGACTAAGGAAGAGATGTATGTTGCACGCAATGCTGGAAGAGCTGAGCCATCTAAGCTCTTTGGAAGTCAAGTCCCAGAAGTCGCACATGGATCTACTGGACTTGGTGTTTACCCTGCTGGTTTTCGGTCTTGTTTTGGTCCAGTATTTCCTCACTGTGCCTCTATTCCTCCCTTTTGGAATGGGAATGTGTATTCAGTTCCACTGTATGTTGGGAGTATATAATTTGTCCTTTGATTTTATAGGAAGTTACAGTTATGAGATTGGCCTGTTTCTCAGAAGAGATTTTGAACTATAGACTTTTGAATACAATTGAGAGTGGTAAAGACTAAGGGGACTTTTAAGGCTGGACTAAATGCATTTTGCATTTTACATGGTCAGGAGCCTATGGGGGCCAGGGAGTGGAATGTGGTAGTTTGAATGAGAGCATCCCCCATAGGCTTTAAGTTTTCAGACATTTTGTCTCCAGTTGGTGGCACTGTTTTAAGAAGTCTTGGTGTGGCCATGCTGGAGGAAATACGTCACTGGGGGTGGGTTTAGTGAGTTTAACAAGCCTTGCCAGTCTCCAGTCTCCAGACTCTTTCTCTCTCTCTCTCTCTCTCTCTCTCTCTCTCTCTCTCTCTCTTGACTTCCTGTGCTCGTTGACCAGCCCTGGCCACCATGCCTCCCACCACAATGGAATCTAATTCCCTGGAACCATCAATAGTAAGCTCAAATACACTCTTCCTTTTATTAAAAATAAAATAAAATAAAATAAAATAAAATAATACATGTTTGAAAATGTCATAATGAAATCCATTCTTTTATATAAGTAATATTTGCTAGTAAAAACAAAAACAGGACTGAGGCTATAGTTTAACTGGTAGACTATTCACCTATCATGAGGAAGAAACTGAGTTTGATCATTGGGACTCAAAAAAATCCCTGTGTGACTAGTTATAGTGGTGGTAGCTATCATTCTAGCATGTGGGAGGTAGAGTGAAGAGGATCAGGAGTTCCAGGCCCAAATCAGCTGCCTAGTAAGCCCAAGACCAGCCTGACCTACATGACACCCTGTCTCAGCTCTTACCATCTTAAAAAAATATGCCCTCCAATAGATGCCCAAGACTCAGTTCCTGTCCACTAATCACAGTCCTTAGGGGCAGAGATAAGGCTTCTGAAATATTAAACTGCCCAGACGACTCTGATGAGCTAGCTGTTCCTCTTCCTGTGCCACATATGTACTATGCCTCATGTGGTACTTGATAGTTTGTATTAAAGCAGGAACGTTGATTTTACATTTTTGTTTTTCTTATAATTTCAATCCAAGAACTTATCTAGTATTTTTTGCTAAGAGCAATCTAAAAATATAATTCCATTTTTCCTCTTGCATTTCATTTCAGTGTGTTAACGTTTTTTGAGGCACTTTTAAACAAAATAGTACCATGGAACAATTAAAAATTATGATGTTCATTGTGGGTACATGACTTAAACCTGTTAACTCCAGCACTCCAAGAGGCTGAGGTAGGAAGATTGCTGAGTTTGAGACAGTTTGGACTACAAAGAGAAGCATTGTCTCAAAAAGAGCCTCACCTCCCACCCCCCATTTTATCTTTCGAGAGGGAGAAGATGTGAGAGGGCGAAGATGTAGCTCAACGGAGGATTGCTTGCTGTGCTGGATAGCTTTAGTGTGAACTTGACACACCTGGGTTGAGGGAGCCTTACTTGGGGAATTGCCTCCATTGGACTAGCCTGTGGCCATGTCTGTGGGGCATTTCTTGATATTTGAGTAACATGGGAGGGCCCAGACCTCTGTGGGAAGTGCCACGCCTGGGCAGGTGGTCCTGTATTATATAAAAAAGCAGCTGGAGGGCTGGAGAGATGGCCTAGCGGTTGAGAGCACCAACTGGTCTTGCAGAGGACCTGGGTTCGATCCCCAGCACCCACATGACAGCTGAGAACCGTCTTTAACTCCAGTTCCAGGGGAATCCGACACCCTTTTCTGACCTCCGTGGCATTGCATGACACGGGTGCACAAACCTACATGCAGACAGTACATTCATACACATACAAAAATAAATAAATAAAATTTATTAAAAAAAAAGCAGTTGGAGCATGGGCCAGAGGAGCAAGCCAGTAAGCAGCATTCCTCCATGGCCTGTGCTTCAGCTTCTGCTTCCAGGTTCCTGCCCTGAGTTCCTACCTTGGGCTCCATTAGTGATGAACTGTGATACAGGAGATGTAAGACAAAAAAACTCTTTCCTCCCCAAGTTGGTATTGGTCAGAGTGTTTTGTCACAATTGAAAGCAAACTAGAACACTTGCCTAGTACATTCCTATGTTTGATCCTTGGGACCACAAAAACAGCACAGAAAAATGACTTTACACATCTGAAGGACCCATATATAAAGTGCCAATGACAAACTATTGTAACTAACTTTTCTTTCTTTTTTCAAAAGCCATGCATATAGTTAGACTGTAAAAAGCAAGTGGTTAAGTCCATACCTAGGATTCTAAGACAGACAGATGAGATGGACTTCATAATCTATACAGTTGAGTGCAAATAGCACTTTGAGGAAAATACAATGTATGAATATTAGATTCCAAAGAAGCCTCATTTTCTCACAGTGCATCCAACCCTTTTCTTCATAGGAGCAGTCCTTCTCCAGGGTGGTCAGTGTTTCTGTTTCCCAGTTCCTAATGTCCTCTTCTGACTGTGCTTCCTATGTTGGTTAAAGTGTGGCGACAGCTGACAAAGTATTTTTCCGGGGTTGTGCAGGTCATCAGTGTTTATTAAAGTCCATTCTGTTTCTAGCTGTTTTTTACTTTCAGGTACAATTCGGCAATTCCTTCCCTTTCCAGCCTTGAAGCCATGTAAGGCTCCTGATCAGTGGTTTTGGGTGGCTTTCAGTTTCCCAGGATCCCAGTGTTGTCAGATACTCTGGAACAGAGCTTTTTTCTTGTTTCAGTAACGATTGTATTGAGAGACAGAAGGGTGAGCTTCACAGGGACACTCGTAGCAGACCCAGAGAGAACCTCCCACAGGTCAAGGGCACGTAGCCCCACTCCTGCCTGTCCCCCAAGGGAGTACTCCCATCGCTGCTCTAGTTTCCCTCTGGAGCCAGGCAGCGACGTCTAGGTGTGCTGCTTTCAAGGCCTTGTCAAAGAGGAAAGTTGTTTTTGGCCTCACATGGGTGAGCGCTAGGGCTGGGGCAGCCATCTTTGTAATTACTCTATGCAGTTTTTTTTTTTTTTTTGGTCTTTTTGAGACAGGGTCTCCCTGTAGCCCCAGCTGTCCTGGAACTCATTCTGTAGAGCAGGCTGGCCTTGAACTCACAAAGATCCGCCTGCCTCTGCCTCCCGAGTGCTAGGATTAAAGACGTGCGCCACCATAACCGGCTTACTCTTTGCAGTTTTTTGGGCTTTTTGAGACAGGGTCTTCCTGTAGCCCCAGCTAGCCTGAAACTCGCTATGTAGACCAGGCTAGTCCCAATGTCAGAGAGATCTACCTGCCTCTGCCTCCCAAGTGCTGGGATTAAAGGTATGCGCCACTACACCTAGTTCTTTGCACATTTTTAATTGATTATTTTTTGCATTTGAATTGCTGAAATTCCTCATGTGTTTTGGATATTAACCCTTATCAAATGCATAACTTACAATTTTGTTTTATAGTTCATGGGTTGTTTCTTCATTCTGATATTTTCTTGGTTGTTCAGAAGATATTTAGTTTGGCATAATCCCATTTATCTGTTTTCCTTGTTGCTTGTGCATTTGGGAGTGTATTAAAAAAAATCAGGCTGAGGGGGCTGGGGAGATGGCTCAGCGGTTAAGAACACTGAGTGCTCTTGTAGAGGACCCAGGTTCAATTCCCAGCACCCACATCTTTAACTCCAGTTCCAGGAGAATCTGACACCCTTTTCTGATATCCGCAGCATTGCATGACACTAGTGCACCAACCTACTCACAGACAGTATATTCATACACATAAAAAAAATCAGGCTGAAAATGGAATTATCCCATAATGTGGAGCAATGCCCTCCTTAGACACTATAAGCTATCAAATAAAGAGTCCAGTGCCAGGGAATAGGTTACCTCTTTTGAAGTTGTTGGTCAGTGAAATTCCACAAACACCATAGACCATTGCTATTGCTCTTTGTCACCTTCCAGAACTTGGTGGCAAGCCTCTTTTGCTGAAGACACCATATACCTGAGTCATAGAACATGGAGAAATCAAGCTGGTGCTGATCTGGAAGTTTTATCCCTATTGGCTAGCTTTCACAGTGCTGGAAGGCACTATGTGCACTGCCATAAGAGAAAAATAATCATCAATCTTACCCAGATGTGAACTCTAAAAACTATAATATCAACCAGCCTGGCAAGACATGTCTGTGGCGCAATAATGGCATGAATATCATGAGGGTAACTGATCACTTTCTAATTGGATTTAAATCCACTTAAGATGGAATCCATGTCTGGAACCATTACTGAGGTCAAGAACTTGTGACTGGATAAGCTATAGGCCCTAGAGGAGAACCTGCCAGTATTCTGCTAAATGGACACAGTATTAAACCAACTCCTATTGACTTATTACTATATCCATAGATTAGTGCATCTCTCAGTTCTCTTTAGAAAAGTTTCGGCAGTAGATGGTGATTAACACAGAAACCCACAAGTGGCCAAAGTGCGGAAATCAAGATATTGCTGAGTGCTCAGCCCTATTGGGGCATCTATATCATATCCTCTCCTTCCAAGGCTCAGTGATCATCACAGAAGAGGAGGAGGAATGATTGTGAGAGCCAGAGGCAGTAGATAAGTACATTGAAATAGTGTCTTCCAGACACAATAGGGCAGTTGCGTGTATGAATTCACAGAAGTTGTGACAGTATGCACAAGACCTGCACAATTCAAGGCAGACAAAATCCCAGTAGGCAGTCACAAAGTCCCGCCCCTTACTGAGCAGCTATTGGCAATTGATAGCTGGTGGGAGAGGGAGAGTCAGTTTACTTTAAGGGCGTGACCTCCTGGTAGGTCACCCACACTGCAGTGGATGGCTCTGTACCCAGGAGTATATGGGCAGCACAAATTGGACTCACTGGGCTATTAAAAAAATAAAAAAGGAAATGAAATTGTGTGTGGGGGTAGGGAAGTGGGGTTGGGACTGGGAGGAGTCGGGGGAAGAATGGGTGGGGCAAGTATGATCAAAATACATTATGCAAATTTCTCAAAGAATATAAAATATTTTATTTTATTTTTTGTCTTTTCGAGACAGGGTCTCCCTGTAGCCCCAGCTGTCCTGGAACTCACTCTGTAGACCAGGCTGGCCTTGAACTCACAAAGATCCACCTGCCTCTGCTTCCCAAGTGCTAGGATTAAAGGCGTGCGCCACCACGCCCGGCAAGAATATAAAATATTTTTAAAAAATCAGGAAGGATGATTGCTGTAACTTCAAGGCCAATGTAAGCTGCATAGTGATTTCTAGGTCCCTAGGCTGGGGTCCAGAGTTAAACCCTGTACCAAAAAATCAAAACAAACTAATAAAATCAATTTAATTGAGTATGCCCCTGGTTTTTTTGAACACAGTTTAACAGTCTCACATTTCATGTTTATTATTCATTTTGTGTTTATTTTGTTTATGGTGTACCATAAAGGTCTAATTTCACCTGCATGTGGATATCTAGTTTTCCCAGCATCAGTTACTGACTAGACTCCCTTTTTCCATTATTTGTTCTTGGCAGCCTTATGAAAGAACCATTTGTATGGAGAGGGAATTGGCTCAGGAAAGAGTATACATGGATTCATGGTCTGTGTTGAATGTCTTAGCATCCCTTCCTTGGCCCCCTCCGGCATCTCCTCTACCCTGTCATTAATATACAGTTGGGCCCACTTGATTCTTTGTCCACCATGACCTAACTTTCAAAAGGACAAAGGTCGGGGCTGGAGAGATGGCTCAGTGGTTAAGAGCACCAACTGTTCTGGCAGAGGACCTGGGTTCAATTCCCACACCCTCATGGTGGCTAAGAAGCATGCTTAATCCTAGCACTCAGGAGGCAGAGGCAGGGAGATCTTTGTGAGTTCAAGGCCAGCCTGGTCTACAGAGTGAGTTCCAGGCTAGCTGGGGCTATAGGGAGACCCTGTCTCAAAAAACAAACAAACAAACAAACAAACAAACAAAAAAGGACAAAGGTAAGTTTTGCTATTGGAAAGTTCCAACTAAAGCTCTGGGGACACTGAATACATGTACTGCTCCACATCTACTCAACCCTTCCTCAGTTGACTCTTTGCTTTACTTTTAGGCTGGAGTGGCTCTAGAGATGGGCTGATTCAGATCCTGCCACAGTCAAACATCTAACCCATCATCAGCAGATAGTATCACTGAGCCCTTGAGATGGCACTTCCCTTGGATGGACCAGCCAGCCACTAGTGAGAAGCTGTTTAGATTATATCAGCCCCATTCTACTTTGGAAGGATGGGTGATCATCTTCATTAGCACTGGTATCTAGCAATTCAGATATGAGCTTTTCTCCTCTGTCTGAAATGCCTCTGCCAGCACCATTTTTTTTTTTCGGTCTTTTTGAGACAGGGTCTCCTTGTAGCCCCAGCTGACCTGGAACTCGCTCTGTAGACCAGTCTGGCCTTGAACTCACAGAGATCTGCCTGCCTCTGCCTCCCAAGTGCTAGGATTAAAGGCGAGCGCCACCACGCCCAGCTTGGCAGCGATTCTTAGCCTTATTTGCCAACCCTCTAATTTTTTTTGTTTGGGAGAGGAAAAGTATTTTTAAATTTCATGTTTCAAATTCAGATCATTACATTAGTCACTATAGAAACTTGCCCAGGGGCTGGAGAGATGGCCTAGCGGTTAAGAGCACCGACTGCTCTTACAGAGGACCCGGGTTCGATCCCCAGCACCCACATGGCGGCCGAGAACCATCTGAAACTCCAATTCCAGGAGAACTCCAGTTCCAGGGGAATCCGACACCCTCTTCTGATCTCCGCGGCATTGCACGACACGGGTGCACAAACTTGCATGCAGACAGTATATTCATACACATACAGAAATAAATAAAATTAATAAAAAAAATTAAAAAAAAAAAGAAACTTGCCCATTAGGTTAGTCATGATGATGTTGAACTTGGAGAACGTTTCATTTGAAGTTATTTGAGGAACTATGAATTAGCTATTTTGCTTGTAAACATGATAATATAGGGAGGTAAATGAGACCTGGAAAAAACCACTGTGTCTTCTCTCTCATTTGTAAATCCTAGCTCTGAATTTTTTTGATGTGAATATAAAACCTGAAGTAACCACAGAAGACAAGAAAGTAGAAAAGAATCATGGGGGATGGGGGTATAGAAGGAACTCTACAGAGGGGGGGTCACAGGCACTATGAAGGGTGAACTAGAAAAAAGGTGGGGGCCTTTAACCAGGGAAGGGGGAAGGAGGGCAATATAGAGGGAGAGGGAGAAAGGAGAGAAAAATAGCACTAAGGATGTTTGAGAAAGCCATAGGGAAACATTTTGGGTGTGTGTGTGTGTGTGTGAAAAACTGTAATTTATTAAAACTCAACTTAAAGAAATCTAAGATGCTGTAGTGTACAATATGTTACACAAAGCACCCTCAGGTGCACATTCAAGTCAAGTCAGAACTTCCTATCCCTTTCCCTAGCCCTCCCACCCTGGGGCCTTAATATTTGTTCATAGGAAAACATTTTATAAACTTACTTAAAATATGTAGATAATGTATATGTATGTATATAATTTAAGTGAAGTTATGCCTCCTCTAAGAGCCATAGACTGTATAGCAAAAACCCTAGTGCCGCCGGGCATGGTGGTGCATGCCTTTAATCCCAGCACTCAGGAGGCAGAGCCAGGTGGATCTCTGTGAGTTCAAGGCCAGCCTGGTCTACAGAGTGCATTCCAGGCCAGCTGGGGCTAAAGGGAGACCCTGTCTCAACAAACAAACAAACAAACAAACAAACAAACAAACAAACGTACCAGGCATGGGAAACCTCTCTTCAAGTTGTTGGTCAGGGGAGTCCAAGAGACCCCCCCAAACATAGACTGCCGCCATTGCTTTTGGTTTCCTCTCAGAACTTGAAAGGAAGACCCTATTATTGAAGCCACCACATACCTTGGACACAGGACTTAGAGGCGCTGAGCTGGAACTGAGCTGGAAGCCTTCTCTCTGAGGAACAGCTCTAATAGTATCACAAATAATCAATAGTTTTACTCAACTGTAAAGCCTAATGTGCTGTTAATTTTTGTCAATTTGACAAACTAGCGTCACCTAGGAAGAGGGAGCTTCATTTGAGGAATTTCCTCCATCAGATTTGTGTGTGACCACATCTGTGAAGCATTTTCTTAATAGTAGGAGGGCCTTGCCCACCTTGGGCAGTGTAATTCCTTGGCGGGTGGGACTGGGCTGAATAAGAAGGAAGCTGAACAAGTCAGGAGAAGGGAGCTGTTTAAGCACTGTTCCTCACTGTCTCTGCTTCAGGTATAGCCTCCTGGTTTCTGCTCTGAGCTCCTGCCCTGGCTTCTCTTGATGGTGGACAGTAACCTCTAAAATCTGAGGGTTTTATTACAGCAACAAAAAGCAAAGTAGAATACCTATGAACCACAACAACGACCAGCCCAGCAAGGTATCCCCAGAGGTGCAATAGTGACGCTTTTATATTAGGGGTAACAAACTGCTGTGTAATTGGACTTAAGACCCTCTTCATAGGAGGGAACTCATGCCTGGTACTGGAAACCTAGCCAAATGCCTATGGCTGGAGACATCACTGTTCCTAGAGGAGACCCCACCACTGGTATGTTCCTAAATCAGCATAATTTCTGACTGTATTCCAATTACAATCATCCATCAGCCCTCATCAAAGAAGCTTCTTTTTGCAACAGTTGGAGACTATTACAGAGATTACAGTCAAAATTCAGAGAATAAGCCACCATTGGTGCCCAGCCCCAACTGACACATCTAGCAGATAAACCCTACATGGAAGGCTCAGGGAACATTGCAGAGGAGGGGGCAGAAAGATTGTAAGGACCAGAGACCAGGATACTTGCCAGTAGTGTCTTTCAGACATGTTGGGGAAGCCACAGCCACAAAATCTCAAGCATATGGTTGATTGATCTGCCAATGGGGAACATTCAGAAGGGCCCATCGCTAGGTGAAGAGCTATAAGCAATCAATGGTTGTTGAAGGAGGAGAATCAGATTTCTCCAGGAACAAGCTCCCTGATAGGTTATCCAGTCTCAAGTGATTAGCCCTAAAGGCACCACTAAATTGACTCAGTAGGCTGCATATATATGCACATATAAAAAAACATAATAGAGCTGGGCATGGTGGCATATACCTCTAATCCCAGTACTTGGGAGGCAGAGGTAGGCAGATCTCCATGAGTTCAAGGCCAGCCTGGTCTACATAGTGAGTTCCAGGCCAGCTAGGGCTACAGGGAGACCCTGTTTCAAAACAAAAACAAAACAAAAAACACAATGATTAAAGAAGAAAATAGGACATTAATAATCAGTATTTTTAAATTGGGTGGCATACTTTTTCCTAAATTGCTATTGGGTTAACTGTTGTCTGAGTACTTTCCTTTAAGGTAGGAAAACATAGTATTAAAGTTTTGTGCAAGAAATCACAAGTTTTACATAAGTGGTCCCCTAGGTTTCACTTATTCCTGATAAAAAACCCCAAGAACCACTGCAGGCAAACACTGTGTCTGCTTCCTCTGTTATAAGAATTGGTGAGAGCCCAAATGCTCATTTGGGCTTAAAGATTGAGAGGTGGAACAATCCTGTACTGGGTTTTACATCTTTAAACAACAAGAAATGTTTTAGCAGTTCAGACCTTTTCAGTTATAATACAAAACTTATTATATCAAGATTCATTTTGAAATATACAACTAAATCAGTTATAGCATCCATGCACCAATACTTGGGCACAAGGGCAAATTTGAGCACAACTGGGGACCTCTAAAATTATGTCTTACATTTAGCTAATTCACACTAAAGCTCTTTATTTTGCAGGATAAAGGACAAAAAAACTTTATATATGCTGAGGTTTATCATACATATTTACATACTTTTTTTCTTCCCTAGGTTCTTAAAACTTTCGTGTTCCATAACTCCTTATTTCAAGGAAACTTTGTAGGGTTATGAGTAGCTTGGGGCTTCATGCATGGTAGACAAGTATTCTACCAAGTGAGCTATATCCCCAGCTGTCACTTAAGCTAGTTGAGAACACTTATCATCAAGTACAATTATTTAGTTAAATTGATATTACTATTACATCACAGGTCACACTACGTGTGAAGCATATAGTAACTGGGTGCTGGGAATTAAGTCAGTTAAGAGCACTGACTGCTCTTGCAGAGGATCTGCAATCCACCTCTCAATCTTAAGCCCAAATGAGCATTTGGGCTCTCACCAATTGTTATAGCAGAAAGCAGACACAGTATTTGCCTGCTGTGGTTCTCGGGTTTTTTGGTCAGGAGTAAGTGGAACCTAGGGGACCACTTATGTAAAACTTGTGATTTCTTGCACAGAGGACCTGCAAGAGCAGTCAGTGCTCTTAACCACTGAGCCATCTCTTCAGCACCCCCAGTTAGAAGTTTTACATAACAAAATTCCCCAGTGAATTTGTTTCAGTCCAACTGACAGTTACTTTTAAAGATAATGAAACATTAATACTTTATACCTGTACCAGACCAGTGAGACACCCTGCCTCAAAAAAAAAAAAAGTCATTGTTCCTAAACATGTTAGGAACAATGCCCGAAGTTGATCTATGCTCCCTACTTGTACAAGCCCATGCATGTGTGCATACGTGCACACATGCATGCACTCTCTTACACATGAAAATGTACATATAAACACATGCACACACACAAAATAAAAAAAGAACAAAAAACTGAGCTGGGACTTGATAAGCTAAAATTCTATCTTAATTATTTGAGGTTTCCAAGTCTTGTCACGCAGCTGCTGCCGAGTTACAGCTGTGGCCTCTTTCTTTTTCCTTAGGAACAAATCTGGAAATTCTAATTAATCCTCAGTCTCCTATCTATTAAACTGTTGTGGATCTGATGACTCCTTCTGGACTGAGGAGCTGGGATGTTATATGCTTTTCCCACCCATCTTCTGCATCTTTGTTGTCTTTCAGCCTGCTTTTCACATTGCAAACCTTGACCAATGGGGGCTGAAGATGGGTACGTGTGCTTACCCACTGGTGGTTAAGTATATGGTGTTAAACCTCCACAGTCAGACTACATGGAGCTTGGAGTCAGGATGCAAACCAAACAGGAATAGTCCTGAACTGTAGAGACAACCCTCAGGATCATTTTGATATAATTACTTCCATCTTTTTATGGATACACACAATATGTAATTAAAATTGAGATTCTACTATGGAGAGATTTTCATATTTTTTAAAGTATTGTATTGACTTCCTACATTAATTTTTTTGAGAGTTGTTTAAAATTGAGTTTTCTTTATGCAGAAAATAAATCTGACATTTTCTTTTTTGTTGTTGGTTTATCTTATCACTTCCAATTTTTTCTCAATGTATACTTTTGTTGAGTTTTTGTGCATATCATACAACACATCTTAATCAAATTTAGGCCCCCTCCCTGTCCATACCCCATCCACACCCTACCTTTTTTTCACTCATTCTGTCATATATGTTAAAGGCTATCAAGTCTGTGTATCTGGAAGTCCTTTGGTACAAGTTCATCCACTGGAGTCCAGTCAGTCTACTTAGAGTTACTCCCTTAAAGAAGATCAACTGTGATCCTTTATTGGTTTCATAAGTGTGATGATTGGGTGCTCACGCTTTTGAGTGACATGTGCCGCCCTCAAACCTTGTTACGAGTTGGCACATTACAAAAAAAAAAAAATTAAAAAAAGAAGATCAACTGTCCCTCACCCAGAGAGAAGAGAGGAGCTGAGAGAGGAGAGATACATTGCAGTCTGGAATCTATGTCTTTATTGAGGTTTATTGAGACTGTGACCCGGAGGAACCTTCTAGAGGCTCAGTGCTCTGGCAGGACTTTAGCAGGAACCAAAGGAGAGCCAGATCACAGGACAGGCCAAGGGCAAAGGCGTGGGTCTAGTTCCTGATTTCCAGGGTTAATTCTCCCTCAAGATCTTGTTGATCCAGGGCCGGTAATGGGAAATTCTGGTGAAGACAGCAGGAGGCCTTGCGTTCCGATGTACATAGGACGCAATGCCCTGGGCTATGCCAGCACACAGAAGGGGCCCTCCAGAGTCTCCCTGCCAGGGGAGAAGAAGAGAGGAGAGAGATGTGTGAATGAATAGGAAGTGAGCCTCTGCCTCTACCCACATGTCCTAACTTGGAGTTGCAGTTACGTCTAGAGTCAGACTCAGGAGCCCTGGCTCTCAAGGGTTTGTATATCTCAGTCTGACGACATCCCTTCCTTTCCTGGGGTCACCATGTCACCCCATGTTCCCTGCCTAGCAGACTACCAGATAGTCCCAGGACTGTCCTGGGCCATAGGAGGAGGAGCACTTTCAGTTTTCTCACTCTTGTGATCCCACACTTTATCTCTGGCTGACACTTTTCTATTCCTGTCTCTTTCTAGAATTCTGGCCCCTGAGCCAGAATTAGATAAACTAGTTGGAGCATCACCTTATATACAGACTGCATCTTCCTGGGATTGCCCACACAAAGCTGAAGGTTGTGGTGAAAATCAAAGTGTTTGCAGGCTTTGGGCTCCTGGAGCTTCATCTTCACCTCTTGCAGGGTGTCGGAGGCTGGCTCATTCACATTTGTTCTTCCCCAGCCAACTGCCCGGCACATCCTCCCAGGCGGGATGAAGTTGAACTGGGCTGGGAGTGGGAGAGTTCCCACAGCTAGGGTCAGGTTGGCTTTCTCCTTCAACTGCAAAGGAGATGGGGGCTTGTTAGGGTAGACCACGGGCTAGGAGGTAGTTGGAGGCAGTCAGGGAGGGAAAGGGCAAAATACTTCACTTTAGGGACAAGTCTAATAGGGGGAATGGGGAGAGAATGAAGCCTAGAAGGAGACCAGAAAGTTCAGGATAACGGGGCCCAAAGGAAAAGTACAGGAGTAGGAAGGAGGAAGGAGGAAGGAGGGAGGAAGGAGGAGGGAGGAGGGAAGAGAGAGGAGAGAGGAGGGAGGAGGGAGGAGGGAGGGGGAAGATTGAAGGCTGGCTGGGAAATCCCAGCAAGCTGGGAAACTGCTGCCCTGGCAAGCACAGAAGCTACTGCAACTCGGAGTAAACATGTCAGAGAGGTGTAGCAGGAGAGAGATCCTCAGACCAAAAGCACTAGGGAAGGAGCAGAAGGTGACGGTCAGAGAAGAGGGAGTTACAGGCACAGAGAACAGGTAAACAGAAGCCCAAGAGAGAAAAAGAAGAGTGGAAAAGACAAACTTTATTGTTGCAAACTGACAGCCTTCATTGGGGTGGGAGGGGGATCCCAGAGCTGGGAGTCTCAAGTAAGAGGTCTGGGTGGAGCCTTTCTTAAGATCCTGGCCCTCTCCTAATTCTTTCCCTTCTCCCTCATTGGTGTTGCCTGGGATATCCTCTCTTGGGCCAGCTCTCTTTAGTTGCTAGCAGGCTTTTAAAATATGGCCTTGAAACAATTATTCCAGAAGTTCAAGACCTTGGTAAAAGTAACTCACAAAATCCCACATTGGGGAATAAGGGGAGTAAGAATCATCCCTTTTTTAAAAAGGCCCCCTTTTTTGATTGGCCTCAGTCACCTTAATTCTCCCTCAATCTAGCTTTCTTCTTTTACTGTTTAATTCAATCCAGGACCCCAGACCATGGGATGGTAGCACCCACATCCAGTTAGAGATCTCTTGAAACTTTTTCAAAGATACATTCACATGTGTATGTCCTGAGTGATCCCAAATCCAGTCAAGTTGAGAATGAAAATTCATCATCACAATTTGTAATGGCCAAAATGTGGAAATGGCTCAATTGCCTATCAACTAGTCAGCAAACAGACCAACAGTACCATATCTATAAAATGGAATACTACAAAGGAATACAAAAGAATAAACTATTCATAGACAGAACAAGGGCAGATGCATCTAAACAAATATAGCCAGATAAATAAACCATACAAAAGCATACAAGCTTTATGGTTCTGTTTATATAAAGTCCTAATTGTTCAAACTTATCTATAGTCACAGTGAAGGTATGCTGTCTGAGTTTCAAGGGAAAGGCATAGAGTAATAGAGGAAAATAGCTACAAAGGACATGAGAAAATTTGAAAGCATGGTAGAAATTTTTACTATATTATTGTCATGATTTCAGATGTATGCAGGTTTATTTTTCATACTTTATATTTTATTTATTTTTATTTTTTTATTTTCGAGACAGGGTCTCTCTGTAGCCCCAACTGTCCTGGAATTCACTCTGTAGACCAGGCTGGCCTTGAACTCACAAAGATCTGCCTGCCTCTGCCTCCCAAGTGCTAGGATTAAAGGCATGCACCACCACTCCCAGCTCATACTTTACATTTTAAATATGTGTAGTGTATGAAAGTTTTGATTTCTACAATGTTCTATAACATGAAAACAGTTTTTTTCATGACTGAGACAAATACCAGAGAGAAACAATTTAGATGAGAATGTCAATCCATTGGCTTCTGGATCCATTGTATTGAGGCCTGTGCTGAGGCAGAACATCATGAGGCAACTTGCTGGAGAGCAGAGTTGTTGACTCCATGCCAGTCAGCAAGCAAAGAGAAAAAGAGACAGAGAAGGTCCAGGGCAGGATGTAGACCCAAAGATGCACTTCTAGTGACTTACTTTCCCAGCGCCTTCAAATCCTACTATCTTACTGTCAGCTGGAGATAAGTCATCGTCATTGTCGTTGTCGTCGTCGTCTTCATCCTCCTCCTCCTCCTCCTCCCCCTCCTCCTCCTNAAGGAAGGGGGAAGAAGGAAGGAGGAAGGAAGAAGGGGGAAGGGGGAAGAAAGAAGGAGGAAGGAGGATGTTGTTACCTTCAGTAGCATGATATCATGGAGAACCAAATCATCATCATATTTTGGATGAGGGAATTGCTTTTCGACCTCAATCCTCTGCCATGTGTCTTCTTTTACTCTGTTGTTATGCGCTCCTAAGAGGACCCTTATAGACCTGTGTGAAGACAAAGGCAGGTCAACAAGGCTTCAGTGGATGGACCCACGCTGAAGGGCATTTGGGGACACAAATTTGATGCTATAGGCATATATGTATCACACACACACACACACAACAGTAGAATATACAATAGTAAGCTGAGGTGTTAATAAAGGAGAGGGTCTAAATGTGATAAAAGTATATTGTAGGGAATTCTCAAAAATTCAGTAAAAAGAAAGGAAAAAAAGAAAAGATGGGCTCTGGACCCTGGGAACTACAGTTCTTGAAGAGAGCATGGGAGAAGCAGCCCAGAAATCGGGGTGGGCCCTGACAGGTGAGCCACGCACATTTTGGGTTTTGAAGGGGCCCAGAGGGAGTTACTTTCAGAGACACGGCCCTTGCCTCTGAGGCGAGCCGTGCTCACAGTGATCGTGGCTCAGGTATCGCTTTAATGCCGTTTTCCCCTTGTCGGTGGACCCAGGCTCAGATCCCTCTTCAGATCCCACCTGACCGTGTCCCGGTTGCCACCCTGATTGTTTACCTTCCGTTCTGAGATAAACAGCACCTTGTCTCACCTTCCTGCACAGTGAGCAGCTGTCAGCACAAAGTCTCGCCTTATGAGGAAACCACCACAAGCCACTAGTTGGTTCTGGGAAGTGACAATTTCCAGATAGGCCATGTAGGGGCGGGAGTGCGGTTTGCACTCTGTGCCCCCGATGATCTCCCCTGGAACAGAGAACCCCAGGGCCTGATGCAGAGAACGTGCACTTGGGTTAAGGTTGAGAGAGGCTTCCCTTGAGCGCTTCCTGACCTTGAATTCTGCCTGATGCCCTTCCTGGCCCTCCCTCACCTGCTTTTCTCCACACCCACCTTACTCCCTAAATTGTCATTCTTTTTTGAGTTAACAACAGCCAGTCCTGCCTTCAATTTAGGCATTTTTCACCTCTGATTTTCCATCTGCCTGCCCTGTCCCTGGCCCATCTATCTTCCTGTAGGATATGTTGCCCTGGTTCCTTCTGTCCTGGCCTTCTGACAGCCACAGAACAACCAAAGCTCAGGGTCATCTCTAGCCTTAAGCTCAGAGGATGAAGGGACTGTGGCTGTCTTCCCAGGGAGCCCTTTCTTGCTCCCACTTGTTTTACAAACCCCCCTTCCCCAGTCAATACAGGAGTCCTTTTTTTTTGTCTTTTTGAGACAGGGTCTCCCTGTAGCTCTGGCTGTCCTGGAACTCACTCTGTAGACCAGGCTGGCCTTGAACTCACAGAGATCCGCCTGCCTCTGCTTCTCAAGTGCTAGGATTAAAGGCATGTGCCACCACGCCCGGCAGGAGTTCTTGTTCCTGGGAACTATCATGACTTTAGAGAGTGGATGGAGAAGTCTCCAAGGACAGACTTCACTCTGGCACTTTTTTGAGACAAGGTCTCACTGTGTAGCCCTGGCTGTACTGGAACTCTCCATGGAGATCAGGCTGGCCTTGAAATCAGAGAGATCTGCTTGCTTCTGCATTCTGAGTGCTGGGATTAAAGGTGTGCACAATCATGCCCTGCTCTAGTATTTTTAAAGAGAGCTCTTTGGACCTGTTTAAGAGTCAGCTACAGTGAGATTAAGCCTCTTTGTTTTAGGAGTTGATCTAAGGATTTCAGAGGGAAGGATCCCAACACTCACCAGCTCTGGCTCTGGAGCATAGGAGAAGGAGCAGCAGATGGAGAGAAAGAAGATGCATCTTCTCAGAGAGGCTGCTCACGGCAGCTGCCCGCTTTATCTTTGGGTCTTGGGATTTATTGCTCCCAGAAGGCAAGGGAGGGGCAGGGCTGTGGCCACAGGAACTGACTGGCCACGTTTTTTTTTTCTAAGTTGGCTGTCTTCATGACTAGACATTCCTCCAGAATCACTGTTTTTCTGGAGGTAAAATTGAAGCCTAACTCTTGGATGTCTTCAACCATGCATGTTTCTGGGTTAGGGGTGCGGGGTATGGAGGGAATTTACCTCTTCCAGTTAGGAACTTGTGAAACAGTAATCAGAACTATGGGTTTGGGAATGTTTTCATTCAGATACACACAGCCTGTTACTGTTGTGGCCCATAGTAAGAAATACATTCTATAGACTATTTAGTGGACATACAGATGTATAAGCATGTATGTAAGCAAACACACAGAATATACCGTTCATGTAAAATTGAAAATTGAATGATTAGACAGGGATGGGGAAAAGAGGGTATTGGGTAGTTTAACTAAGACTAAGGATATATGAAAAAGCTTTATGGAAATCCACTAATTTCAAAATACAACTTAAAAAAGCTTGAACGGGCCGGGCGTGGTGGCGCACGCCTTTAATCCTAGCACTCGGGAGGCAGAGGCAGGCGGATCTCTGTGAGTTCAAGGCCAGCCTGGTCTACAGAGTGAGTTCCAGGACAGCTGGGACTACAGGGAGACCCTGTCTCGAAAAGACCAAAAACAAAAAAAAGCTTGAACGGGGGCTGGAGAGATGGCCTAGCGGTTAAGAGCGCCGACCGCTCTTACAGAGGACCCGGGTTCGATCCCCAGCACCCACATGGTGGCTGAAAACCGTCTGAAACTCCAATTCCAGGAGAACTCCAGTTCCAGGGGAATCCGACACCCTCTTCTGACCTCCGCGGCATTGCACGACACGAGTGCACAGACTTGCATGCAGACAGTACATTCATACACATACAGAAATAAATAAAATTAAAAAAAAAAAAAGCTTGAATGGAATTATTCTTCGTGTGTAGATACTGTCACTCCTAGAAGACACGGGTTACTAGATGAAAGCACAGTACAAAGCATGGGAACCCCACAGGAATTATTGGTCACGGAGACTCCAGGCTCTAACACAGCACGGGATGTTGCCCTTGCCTTTGCTTACCCACCATGATTATACAGTGAGACCCTATCACTGAAGATACTAGATACTTTGGCTGTAAGATATAGAGAAATTGCCGTGTGTGTGTGTGTGTGTGTGTGTGTGTGTGTGTGTGTGTGTGGTGCACACCTTTAATCCCAGCACTTGGGAGGTAGAGGCAGGCAGATCTCTGTGAGTTCAAGGCCAGCCTTGTCTACATAGTGAGTTCCAGGCCAGTTGGGGTTACAGGGAGACCCTGTCTCAAAAATACAAAAAAAAAAAAAAAAGATATAGAGAACTCAATCTCAAACTAACTAGAAAACTTCCTCCATGTTGGCTGGCTTCATGGTGCTAGAAGATGCTATGCAGGCTGCTGGGGAAGAAACGGCATCAATAGTCTTAGCCAGAGCTGGGCCATGCATGCCGCAATATTGACCTGTCAGGAAAGATGTGCTTACTGATGCATAAAAGTGGCACAACTGTTATGGGGCAACTGCTTTCTGATTGGAGTTGAGGCCTACTCCACATGAGGGTATTTCAGACCTGGTATGCAATCCTGGCTAAAAGCCTGTGGCTGGGGAGGCTATAAACCATAGGCAGAATCTGTTATTTTTATTTTGCTAAATGGTCATGTTAAATTTGTCCCCTAAATATTTATGTTTGTACCTATAGACCTGAGATGCTTTTAATGTTGGACAGAGTTTTTTTTTATTTTTTTGCCATGGGTAACCAGTAGTGTAGTGATTCAGAACTGGTCAAGGTGCTAAAGAGAAGCCAGAGGATGGGAGGAGTGCTGTGAAATGCTACTTTCTGGACATTACATGGGTATCACACTCATGAGTTCACAGTAAAGCACAAGACCTGCCCAAGATCAAGCCAGCCCAGATCCCCGCATACATTGGGCATTTGATCTCCAGGCCGCCTCAGACTGAGGAGCTCCTGGCAGTGCATAGTTGCTGGTGGAGGAGACACATTCTTTATTGAGGATGTGGTCACTGGTTGGATTCCCATGTCTCTCTCTCTGAACCAAAGTTTATTGGCAGAGGAAGAGAGAGGTAAAGAAGAGCAGATTGGGGAGGAAAACAGACTCTAAGATTGGGCTTTATATACATTATCAAGAGCAGAGTGGTGGGGTGATCATTTCCTTGGAGTCTATGCGCACAATTTATTTTCATATTCATTATGTATCTTATTACTTTCATAGCAATCCTGTAAGATAACTTTATTGTTTTAGTTTTGTTGGTCTAGACTTCAAGGCTTACAGTTTAGAATTGGACTTTTCTGTGATCAAATCAAGAGTCCTTTCTGCTCAGCCACCCAAGGGAGTCTTGTCATTAGTGAGGGGAGGTATAGGGATATGAGATAAGTATTTGCTCTGGGCAGCTGGAGTTTCTTATTCTCCAATTGAGAATCAAGCTTGGTTTTGCTGAGTATACAGTGTCAGTAGCTGAGAGTTTATAATTTTTTATGACCACCTTGGGAAATACCATTACTGTCTGCTTACAAATGTAGAATCGAAACTTCGACCAAGACTAATACAACCAATAGCCATCAAAACATGTTTCAAGTACCTTGTTTCCTCTCCTGGACTTGCAAGAAGGAATCCAGGGAAGATCGGGGTAACACCGTGGAGTGTCATTTCTTTTGGAGACTTATAAGGGGACTTGGGGGGGGGAGTCAGTGCTTTCACCCAAATCATTCCACTGGTCTGGCTGAAGGTGAGGAAATAGAGAAAGTGCAATTACGGTCAGGACACTTACCTCGGAAATGTTGACCCACACAAGCTGCCTATATTTTCTTTGCCTGTTGTGAGTATAATCTGCCAGAATTCTGCTTTTTCTTCTGCCTCTCTTGAACTTTGTAAGTCCTTTGTCAATGATAGACTTTATAGTTTAATTTACAGTTGTGATGGTGAAGTTGGGACTGTGATCAAGTAGAGAGGCATGGATATCACTAGCAGAGCCTGCATTTGCATTAAAGGCAAGAACTGATGAGTTCTGCTATTCTTTTTTACACTTAAAAATATTTTTTTATTATTTTTATTTTATGTATATGAGTGCATGGCCTGCATGTATGTAAGTGCACTTGTGTCATGCAATGTCTGCAGAGGTCGGAAGAGGTCATTAGATCCCCTGGAACTGGAGTTATGGAGGGTTGTTAGCCACCGTGTGTGTGCTGGGAATTGATCCCCAAATCCTCTGTAAGAGCAGCCAGTGCTCCTAACCACTGAGCAATCTCTCCAGCCCCAGGATCTGTTATGGTTGCTGTCTCAGGGTTACTTTGCTCATTGCTGTGACCATATGCCTGACAAAGAAGGAAAAGGAAAGAAGGGTTTATTTTGGCCTACAGTTTGAGGGACAATTTACCATGGTGGCAGGATTGTGAGGGGTATAGTCACATTGCAACAGCAGCCAGGAAGCAGAGAGAAGACAGAAAGTGAGACTTGGCTATAAAGCTTCAGGACCAGCCCATAGTGACCTATTTTCTCCCAAGAGGCTCTAGCTGGGGATCAAGGGTTCAGACATCAGCTACAATAAACTGCTCAGGAGGTCTGATCAATTCACAGCTTAATATACTGTATAGTATATACTCAAACAATATATTAACAAAGCTCTTGGGAAAACTGGACTACCAAATATATTACAGGGTACACACAGCTTTGAAGCGACAGCCACAGCAAACGAGTGCTCCCTATACCTCTCAAAGCTCCTAAACTGTCAGTGTGGAGTCACAGTAGTGCTGCTTTTTTGGGCTTTGCTCCCACTTTTGTAAGGTTTAGCTGACAACCCATTGGCCTCCTCTGGGGTGCTTCCTTCACCTGCTGTTGGCTGAGCTGACCTTCCCTTTGGCCATCTTCACACTAGAGTAAGGGTGCCTGCTGGTTATGATGCACTGAAAGACTTCATTAAGATGGACTGCATGGTACTGTACCCAGCCTGGACAAAACCTCCTTATCTGGATAGTTGCTCCTGTTGACCTCGTGATACTGTGACTTCCTTCCACTCTTGGGGTCCATCGGGCAGGTCAGTACTTGGGCCCCATCCACCTTATCTCAGGATGAATGCTACAGTGATAATGATGCTCTTATCTTGTTTTTGGACTGACTGGGTCACCAACTGTTTTTTCCATAGTACAGGCCCATGCAACGTGGTTTATTCTGTAGTTTATTTATTTATTATTTATTCTGGAAGCAATTCAGCCTGTGGACTCAGCAGAGATCTTATCTTTGCATTGGATTTCACATTTTTTTTTGTTTTTTTGTTTTTTTTTCATGTTCCTTCTTATATGTATCAAAAGGATTTGACATTTTGAAACTGTTCTATAAGCCAGGAGTGGTGGAGCATGCCTATAATCCCAGCACTAAGGAGGCTGAGGCAGGAGGATTGTGAGTTGGAGGCCAGGGTGGTTTAGGCAATCTCAACCAAATCAAACAAAGCCAAACAAAAACAAATCAAGAAGAAAAGACCCTATCAATTATTTAATTGCACAAGTGTAAACAAGAGTTAAGAAAAAAGAAACAAAAGTTACCCTTGTAATTATAATTGAAAAGGTTCTTTAAGGTTTTGAGATCCTTTAAGGATTATTATTATATCCTAATGTTTTTTCTTTTTTAATATATTTTTGTTATTAAACTTTTTTGTACATCATACATCATTTCTCAATCCAGTTTAAACTCATTTCCCTTTTCATGCCCCCCCCACCCGAGTTCATGCATTCTGCCATACACATCTTGCATCTTTTTCTAAGTCTTTCCAGAGTTTTTCCAAAGCAAAGGATTATTGTTTTTGGGAGAACTTCACTGTTTCAGTCAGGTTTTTTTTTTTTTCTTCTTTTTTTTGGTCCCAGTTCTTTTGTTGTTGTTGTTCCCTCCAACTTGTATTGCTTCAACTTCAATGTATGCATATATATATATATATATATATATATATATATGTGTGTGTGTGTGTGTGTGTGTGTGTGTGTGTGTGTATGTATGTATGGAACACCTATACTAAAATTATGTCATTGAAAACAAACTGTAATGTTATTTCCAAATCATATTTCAGGATTCACATTTTTCCCATTTTGATTTTTTTTTTTTGGTCTTTTTGAGACAGGGTCTCCCTGTAGCCAGCTGTCCTGAACTCACTCTGTAGACCAGCTGGCCCTTGACTCACAGAGATCTGCCTTCCTCTGCTTCCCAAGTGCTAGGATTTAAGGCGTGTCGCCACCACGGCCCAGCTTCCATTTTTGATTTTATATACACTCTAAAATATGCACACATACCCCCACCCATCATATACCAAAATTCAAAAGCCTGAAAATAAATGGTAGGTAAATTCTAGAACGGTTAAGGATTCACAATATAAAGCACAGTTTTTCAGATCATGAGGACTATAACATTAACATTGCTCTGTTTGCTTTACAACTAGGTGCTTGGTGCCAGCATCTACTGATGAGGGATACCATCCATTGTTTCTTTTTCTGGGACTGTGTTACTTCACTTAACATAATATCTTCTAGTTCTATCCATTTACCTGCAAATTTCATGACGTCATCTTTCTTTTTTTTTTTTTTTTTAATTTTTATTTATTTCTGTATGTGTTTGAATGTACTGTCTGCATGCAAGTCTGTGCACCCATGTCGTGCAATGCCGCGGAGGTCAGAAGAGGGTCTCGGATTCCCCTGGAACTGGAGTTCTCCTGGAGTTGGAGTTTCAGACAGTTCTCGGCCGCCATGTGGGTGCTGGGGATCGAACCCGGGTCCTCTGTAAGAGCGGTCGGCGCTCTTAACCGCTAGGCCATCTCTCCAGCCCGACGTCATCTTTCTTTATCACTGCATAGAACTCCATTGTATAGATGTACCACATTTTCCCCATCCATTTGTTGGTTGAGGAGCACTTGGGTTGGTTCCACCTCTTCACTGTGTTCCAGCTGTCTGGGTATCTTCGCCCCCACAGCTGCATAAGCCCTATTATTATATAATTTTTGGTCTTTTTGAGACTGGGTCTCCCAGTAGCCCCAGCTGGCCTGGAATTTACTATGTAGACCAGGCTGGCTTTGAACTCACAGAGATCTGCCTGCCTCTGTCTCCCGAGTGCTGAGATTAAAGGTGTGTGCCACCATGCCCAACAGGATTTTTATTTTTACTTCCAATGTGCTTGGCTTTGTGCATAAGTTAAAATAGAGTCTCCAGTCAGTCTTGTACTTTTCTTTCTATACTTTAGAAGGAGCCCGGATATGTGAGCTACAGATGGTGGGGCAGGTGGAGTGCTGGGTTCCTGGTCTAGGGTTAATAGTGGCAGGAATTTCTCATGATGTGGTGGTAAGAGGGTCAAGCCCATCCTCATGGGACCTCTAAGGATGTGATGGGATCCATGTATGGTCTCTTTAATTTGAGGTTCTATAATACTGTGCAGTTCACCGTGTTTCCTTTGGATAAGGATGTACGGCTGTGAATATTCAGAAGCCAGGTGGGACAATGGTGGCTTTGGGACTCAGGATAGCAGGTCACTTGGGAGTTGACTTAACTCAGATATCCTTTCTCTAGAGGCCAGGAGACACGCTGTGCCATCTCTGAGGAAGACAACCAGTTGAATTTGGGAGGTTCTGGGGTATTCTAGGGCCAGGTTTACACTTATGTTCCTGGGGTTCCCCTTCCTGAGGATGGGCTTGGACTGCTCCGTATACAGCTCCAGAAAGGGCTGATCATCTCCTGTTGCAATTGCTGAAGCCACAGACTGTGCTCAGGACTTGTAATGGCTGATGCCCTTCCAGCTGCAGATGCACTATTGAGAGCACAGTGATTGTAGGGGCAGGTGTTGAGAACACAGGCTACCAGCAGCTAAGCCTGAGCCACGTAACACAGACATGGGAATCTGCTGTGGTGTCCTGAGGAAATGGAGTGGCTAAGGCACGGGAGTTTGTGGGAAGAAGACACGAGAGACTGGAGGAAGAAAGGACAGTGGAGGACAATTACTCTGGTTGTGAAATCTTACGGTGTACGTCCATGTGTGTTAGGTAATGTTCAGTAACTCACAATGGCACTTCATAGGCAGGGAACTTGGCAGCCAAGATAATGATCTTGGCAGAAGAGTAGCTCAAAGCAGGTCTTCATTCAGTCCAGAGAGGGTGAGGGCGAAGTGAGGGAACAGTGCAGCTTGGAGCACAGACTAGAATCACACACCTGCTGGAGGCTGCATTTTTATTGAGATTCATTGAGGGGAATAATCATCAGGGGATTTTGTATCTCTGACAGCCTTCTTGGGCACAGATTGTGGACAGGCTCTGTGGAACTTGGGGACTACCAGAAGAGCTCCAGCTTGACACTGCCTTCGCTGGCAAGGCTTCTTGGCTACTTGCTGCTTATGACTTTATTAATCCAGGGCACATAGTGGGAGATGCGAGTGAAGACAGCAGGGGGCTTTGCATCGTGCTGTCCATAGGACACAATACCATGGGCCACCCCAGCACACATTAGGGGTCCCCCGGAGTCTCCCTATAGGTTGGACAGAGAAAGCAAACCGTGACCAGATAGCTTCCCTCAGCGAGTCTCCTTACCCCTTCATTCAAGTAGACATTGGCTAACGCCAAAGTACCCAGAGTAAAGTCAGGAATCCTGGCTCCTAATGAGTCATAAAGTAGGGATTTAATATTTGATTCTCTATCTGGTCTGGAACCAATGCTTAGGTCACGTCTCCCTTCACCTTCTTCCTTTCTTTTCTGGAGCACCATATTGCAGACTGGATGGGAAGGTGGTAGGAAGGGTTGGGCATGGGAAGATGGAATCCAGAAGGAAAATTCCAGTTCCCAGAGTGCTAGGAGCCTAAGGACACAGGTACTAGTCGCTGCAGTAAAGAGCTGCTCAGCTTCCTCCCCCAACCGCTGCTGCTGCCGCCACTGGGCGTAGGAAAAGCAGGTGCACACTCACCTTGAATGCGGATCTTGCCTTCCTGGGGCTGCCCACACAGACCTGGAAGCTGTAATCATAAAACGGATAGTGTTTACAGTCCTCTTTGCTCATGATTCTCTGCTTCACCTCTCTCAGAGTGTCCGACGTTGGCTCTGTCACTCCGGTTTTCCCCCAGCCAGCTGCCCGGCACATTCTTCCAGGTTGAAGAAAATTTGATGGGGTGGGCAGGGGAACTGGGCCCACAGCAGGCGTCAGCTTGACTCTCCTTTGAAGCTGGGAGGGGAAGGAAGAGGGCTTACATCCCAGAGAAGGAGGACGTCTTAGACAAGGGTCTCTCTCCCCAGGACAAGGGTGGTAATTACACAGGGTTAAGGGGTGGACTCTGAGGAAATGGGTTGGATAAGAGGGACAGCAAAAGGCAGGCCAGGAAGAAAGTTGAGGAGAATTAAGAAGGGGAAGAGAGGCAAGGGCACCTTCAGTAGCATTATATCATTGAGACTGGTATAGAAGTTGTAATCTGGGTGAACAATTTGCTCTTGGACTTTCAGCTTCTGCTGTGTGGGTTCATCCTTGGTCACATCATGAGCTCCAAGAGTGACGGTAATTTCCCTGTTGATAAGGAAAAGAGTCAGTAAGCAGTGCTAGCTCAGAAAGAAGTCTGGTTCTGAGCAGAGGGGTATCAGGCTCTCCCATTTTCCAGTGCGTGGCTACCTGGGAGATTCAGACTGTACCCAGCATCTAGTTCCCATGATACTGCCTTTCCAGGAAGGGTAGGGGTCAGAGAAAAGCAGGTCTGAATTTATTTTATTTTCTTCTAATATTGGGATTGAAACTATGGCCTTCCACATGTTGGGCAGGTGCTCTACCATTGAATTCTATCACCATCCTAGAACTAGGAGCTCTGGCGGCAACAGGACAAGAGGAGAGTCGGCTTGCCTTGACTAGCACTGATGTACTTAAGGCCTTGGCCTCTGGAAGTGAGATGATGAAGGAAACGGTCCAAATAAATGGCTGTATGCCATTAGTCCTCTCAATATGTGTAGCTGTGCATCTGGAGATGAGCAGAGTAACCGGTCTTTTCCCAGGCCTCTGCTACCTTGCTTATAACTCTGCTCCATACATTTTCTTCAGATGAAGAGAAGTCTCTTACCTTCCTTTACAATGAGCAGCAGTTAACACATATTTTGGAGTTATGAGAAACCCACCACAACTGGCAGTGTAACCTCTTTCGGTGGTGATTTCCAGGTGGGCCATGTAAGGGCGGGAGTGTGGATTGGACTCAACACCATCGATAATTTCCTCTGTAACAAAGAAACCCATATCCTCATTCACAGACATTTAGGGCCTCCCAACACTGCATTGGCAAAAGAAAATATGGTTAAAGCTGAGCCACTGCTCTCAAGCCCGCCCCACATCTCATGCAGCTCAGCCTCCTGGGTCTGTTGGGTTTTCCTCCTTAAGCCCTCCCTGAGCATCATCAGCTGACATTTCAGAACACAATAGCCAGCTATGTCCCTGAGTTGTCACATCATTTAGACATTTCTTCATGTCTTCATCCTGTCTTCCTCAACACAAAAGGAACGCTGGTCAAGGGCCACATAGATTGGTGGGCATTTTGATGAAAACACATGAAGGTGGATCTCATTTTCTCGACCCAGGAGATTTCCCCTGGAATACTCGTAAAGGATCCTGCAGCCTCATTTTAGAGACTCTCTCCCCCAGGCTAACAGATTTGGAATGGGTGTTGAAATTTCAGGGGATAGGAGGGTGTATAGCCAAGACTCACCAGCTCCAGCTTCAGGAGTCAAGAGAAGGACCAAGAGGAGGAGCACGGCCTGCATTTTCCCAGCAAGTCTGGTGGTGGCAAGCTTCTGGCACTATCCTGTCCCTGGTCCTTGCCTTTATAGTTCCAAAGTAGGGGAAAGGGAGGGCTGGAAACCACAGAACTGGCCCCAGGCAAGAGCCAGTTTGGCCACATTATCTTCCCTATCAGAAATTCTCATGATTGTTCTCTCTACTGTGCTGGTGTTCAATGTATGGTCAGATCCCAAGGGTCCCGGTCTTATGAAGAGCCATCTACCCTGCTCTCCCAAAGCAGCTCTTCAGAGGAAGGACAGTAACACAAAGGGAGGGAATCTAGATCAAGGACCATGAAACATCTTCTGTAAATGACCAGACATTATTTTTCAGCTTTGAGGGCCATACAACCTTTGTTTAAATATTCACCATTGTTATTGTAGCACAAAATAGTCATATATATATATATATAATATTATCATTATATGTATATTATGAACATATGAGTTTGATGGTGTTTCAGTAAATTTTTATTTACAAAAACAGGTGGTGGACTGATTTGGCCTGATGGCCATGGTTTGTGTTGAGAGGTGGAAGAGAATCTCATTCTCGTATCCAGATGAGTAGTGATAACAAAATGCAGCTGTGAGAGAAGAAATGGAAATGTATCAAACATGCCAGGCATGGCTAAGACTCTAAGTGTGTGTAAGCATGTAGCTATACTAATAGTCCTTTTGGGTAAACATTACCATACACATTTATTTTTATTTATTTATGTATTTATTTATTTTTTGGTCTTTTTGAGACAGGGTCTCCCTGTAGCCCCAGGTGTCCTGGAACTCACTCTGTAGACCAGGCTGGCCTTGAACTCACAGAAATCCGCCTGCCTCTGCCTCCCAAGTGCTGGGATTAAAGGTGTGCGCCACCATGCCCGGCTACCATACACATTTATAGAGAACTCAGTGGAATCTCAGAGTATCACTATATTAGCCACTTTCCTGTTGCTGTGATAAACGCCATGGCCAAGGCAACTTATAGAAGGAAGAGTTGATTTGAGCTTATGGCTCTAGAGGGTTGGAGGGCGTGGCGGGGCAGCAGAGGTGGCAGGACCCGAAGCTAAGCACTCATATCTTCAAGCAGGCACAGAAAGGAGAGCTAGACTGGAAATCCGGCAAGACTTAAGAAATCTCAAAGCCTGCTCCAGTGATGTGCTTCCTCCAGCAAGATTTCACCACCTGAAACCCCCCACCAATGGGGGACAAAATGTCCAAATATTTGGAGATTTGGGGGACATTATCATCGAAACCAACGCAATCACATAACAGGAAGATCCTAAATTTAATTAGTTTACAAAATTTAGAGTTTTTAATTCTAGTGGGATAGGTAGAAAATGGAATGCATAAAATATCACATTTGTGTCCTATGGGGGATCTGAAGTTTCCTGATCATATACTGAGAGTCATACTTCGATAAAAAGAGAGTCTCTGTGCATTTCATTATTTGAGGTGGTACTTCGTGCTTTCATTGTTTCATGTGTCACTGGGAGTCAACATTGTTTTCAATTAAACAGTAACATGTCATTGGTTACAAAGTTTACTCTTGTTTAAAATTAGATAAAATATGAAATACTGGGCATCTTGCAATCGTTAACATAGGCTACATTTCTAGTCTGCACTTTATCATAATCTCATACCAATGCTGTGTCTCTATTCACAGAATTAATAAAAGTCTTGTGATTGGTTTTATGTATGCTTTAATTTTTCATGTGCACATTTCTCTGGACCTGCTGTGATATAAGTCTCTAGATCTAGAACTGATAAAGACAGTGCGTATGATCAGAAAGACTCAGATGCTAGATGGGTAGGTTGAAGGCAACACTTTTTTTTTCATGTGAAAATATTGTTTATTTGGATTGTAAGATGAAATAAGAAAAACAACAACAAAGGAAGGGGCTGGAGAGATGGCCTAGTGGTTAGGAGCACCAGCTGCTCTTGCAGAGGACCCGGGTTTGATCCCCAGCACCCACATGGCGGCCGAGAACCGTCTGAAACTCCAATTCCAGGAGAACTCCAGTTCCAGGGGAATCCGAGACCCTCTTCTGACCTCTGTGGCATTGCACAACACGGGTGCACAAACCTACATGCAGACAGTACATTCATACACATACAAAAATAAATAAAAAAATAAAAAAAACAAAGGAAGAGAAACAACAACAACAAGGACCCAGAGGGAATTACTTCATTTGTTTCCTCAAGTTTAGCAGGCACAACTCTTTAGAATAAATCTTGCGTTTCACAGCTCTCCTTTTGGCTTTTCTTCCCTGATCCAATTCTACAAAATAGAGATCGTGGTCCTGGAAGTAAGAACAGGGGATCCTCAACCCTTAGCTTCCAGGAACTGGTTTGGGTTTTCTGTTCATTAATATAGATGCATTTAAAGGTATTATAGACCCTGTTGTAAGTGATAAAAAGTATTAGCTGTAGGCTTTAAAAAATCATTTATGGTGTGCAATGGTAAACCTGCCACTTAATGTCATCTGTGGATATTTATAATTCAATACAAGGTTTTGAGTGATGAAGTATTTTTTTTTGCCGTAGATAATATTAGTGGATATAAGTGTATACGGTTGGTTGATTGCTTCTAAGTATTCAAGAACTTAGGCAGAGGCAATGATGTGCTTTGGACATTATTTAGGATCTAAATAAGAATGAAGAATTTCTCTGTCTTACATACTTACCTCACAGAATCTCAAGTCTGAGATTATTTGGGAATATATTTGGACAGATTCTAGTGAAGTTGGCAATGTGAGCACCTTAACTCCTATGGATATTCAATAACAAAAGCAGCTCATTTCTCTGGCCCAAAGAGTTTAGCATTTTTTACTCTACAAATTTGTAGCAGAATCTCCTGAGGCAGTGAAGGAACTACTCCCCTCGAAACCCAATTCTCAACATCAACTGTCTTTATCAGTTCTAGATCTATAGACTTATATCACAGCAGGTCCAGAGAAATGTGCACATGAAAAATTAAAGCATACATAAAACCAATCACAAAACTTTTATTAATTCTGTGAATAGAGACACAAGTGGGCCTGCACCTTCAGCTTGCTGGAGTAGAGTAGAGAGAATGGGAATTTGGACTGGGCTGACCTCGTTGATGGGATGCACTAAGTAGAGATTTGCTGGTCAGGGTGTTAGCTTTGTTAGTTAGATATAGGACCATCAAACTGCTTAAACTATGCAGAATTGGGATGACAGATCTTTAGTATGGCAGAATGGATGTGTTCAAGGCTCAGGGAGACAAGAATCTATGTTGAGCTTATGTTAGGCTGGCTTACTGATCTTTAAATAGGTGCTATGAGGGTATTCGCCTCACTGAAGCTTGAATAATACACCAGGGAGGGAGTCCTGGCCTCTTTGAAGTCATTTCCAGCCTGAATTGAGTAGTCACTGCATGGAGTTAGATGGTTGTTAGCTACCATGTTGATGCTAGGAGTCATTACTGGATCCTCTGGAAGAGCAGTCACTGAGCTGTCTGCCTAGTCCCCATATATATTTTAATATTAATTTAATTTATAGTGGATTATTATAAATTTAGTCAGAATTCAACTCAAGAGCAAGTGTAGTGCTCTTGGTTTGGCTTTATTGCTGGGGCCAACGAACACACCCCTAGCAGCTACCAGACTGGGAAATGTAACAGTCTGTATCCCTAGAGACAGTAACATCCATTGCAGGTAACCTGACCTCTTCCCGTATACTTATGGTGTGATGATAAGTATGACTGGACTTAAAGAGTACAGGAGGTAGCAACTAATCTGGATGCCTTAGGAAGACACATTTGTGAAATAAATCTCACAAAATTGTTGGGTGTTCCTTATCAGAGACGTAGCTAAGATTTCAGTGAGCTTGCACATGCCAAGCTAAGGAATGTCTATTGCTCTATCAGGTTCCTCCAGCCCCAAGGAAGAGATCAAATTCTCACTGGGCATTTGGATGGCCATTTCCTCACTAAAGGACTTTCACATCTGGCTTATCTAGATGGCTCCTGATGATATGCTAGTTATCACCTGACAGTGGCTGCTACTCTGGGGTGGTTTGGAAAGCAGAAGCACACAGATAGATGCTCAAGCTGAAAAGAAAAGTGTCCTCACAGTCCTAGGAAAGGATGGTGTGCTGGATAGCTTTAGTGTCAACTTGACACACCTGGGTTGAGGGGGCCTCAGTTGGGGAATTGGCTCCATTGGACTGGCCTGTGGCCACATCTGTGGAGTATTGTCTTGATTGTCGAGCAGTGTGGGAGGGCCCAGCCCACAATGAGTAGTGCCACCGTGGGCAGGTGGTTGTGTACCGTATAAGAGGACAGGCTGAGCATGGGCCAGGAGAGCAAGCCAGTGGACAGCATTCCTCCATGGCCTGTGCTTCAGCTACTGCCTCCAGGTTCTGGCCCTGAGTTCCTGCCTTGGGCTCCCTAAGTGACGAACTGTGACCCAGAAGATGTAAGCTGAATAAACCCTTTCCTCCCCAAGTTGGTGTCGGTTAGAGTGTTTTGTCACAGCAATGGAAGACAAACTAGGACAGAAATTGGTACCAGGAGTAGGGTATTGCTGTGACAGACCTGACCTTGGTGTTTTGGGGAAGGATTGTGGAGGTGTGTGGAACTTTGAGCTGGGAAGATTATTGAATTCCTAAAAGATTGTTGCTGTGGAGCTTGGAGCAGTTTTGCTGAAGGATTTGTAAAAGATGGAGGCCTGGCTTGTGAAGTTTCTAGTTTCAAAGGGGAGCAGAGATCATCAGGACTGTGTAATCTGTGGGTGCTGGTCAGCTGGGGTTGAAGAATCAGCTGTTAGTAACAAGAGACCAGAACCTGAAGGGAAATCTTTGTTGTACTGGGACAATTGATGCTGGTTAGCTGGGGCTGAAAAATCAGCTGTAAGTAACAAGAGTCCAGCATCATTGTGGTGAAATCTTCTGGGAAGAATTTCTTCAGGGTCAGCACACAGAAGCTGTGATCCAGAAGGGGCCTGAGCCTCCATCTCGAGCCAGAAGCAGGACTTGGTAATGTGTAAGAGTCTCCTATATGGTTCTGGTGTTGAAATTTGAGGGGGTCACAGAGAGCAGCCGAGGCTTGGCACTGTGAGAGGTCAGGAAAGACCATTGGTGGAAGTGCACCTCGGTTGCAGTGAAGACCCCAGGATTGCAGGGGTCATGGAGAGAAGCTGAGGCTTTGCACCAGGAGAGGTCAGAAGAGACCATTAGTGAAGGTGCTGCCTCAGTTTCAGTGGCGACCCCAGCTTTTTGGAGATGCCGGGACCTTGGGACGACCACCAAGAGCAGCGGCAGGTGTGGAATGGAGTCTGCCTGGGCCTGCGAGATGAGCTGTGTGTGCTGTGGATGGCAGAGTCAGAGAAGGGGAGCTGCCGAGACCCTTTGGAGCCCAGAAGATCGTGAGTGAATCCCAGGTGTCCAGCCTTGAGCTACTTGCTGGACTTAGGTTTTGTTTGAGTGCCTGATTCTTCCCTTTGAAATAAGACAGTACTTGATTTGGATTTTACAGCAGCCCACAGTTAAAAGACTTTTAACAGACTGTGAACTTTTAAGTATTTGGACATTTTAAGGACTGTGGGGCTTTTAAGGTTGTACTGTCTTAGGTTGTGATTAATGTTAACATCATACTTTGGGGATAAGAACTGGAAAGGTGGTGGTTTAATAGTGATGTGTTTTGTGTGTCAAGTTGACAAGGGGTCAATTGTGCTGGATAGCTTTAGTGTCAACTTGACACACCTGGGTTGAGGGAGCCTCAGTTGGGGAATTGGCTCCATTGGACTGGCCTGTGGCCACATCTGTGGAGTATTGTCTTGATTGTTGAGCAGTGTGGGAGGGCCCAGCCCACAATGAGTAGTGCCACCGTGGGCAGGTGGTTGTGTACCATATAAGAGGACAGGCTGAGCATGGGCCAGGAGAGCAAGCCAGTGGACAGCATTTCTCCATGGCCTGTGCTTCAGCTACTGCCTCCAGGTTCTGGCCCTGAGTTCCTGCCTTGGGCTCCCTAAGTGACGAACTGTGACCCAGAAGATGTAAGCTGAATAAACCCTTTCCTCCCCAAGTTGGTGTCGGTTAGAGTGTTTTGTCACAGCAATGGAAGACAAACTAGGACAGATGGCATTATCTACAGCTACAGTAACAAGTAATAATCAAAATTATTTTTATTTAGCTATTTTTTCTTTTGGATCATTGTAGATTCCTATACAATTGTAAAAAAAATACCACTTGGCTGGGCCTGGTGGCGCATGCCTTTAATCCCAGCACTTGGGAGGCAGAAGAAGGCAGATGTCTGTGAGTTCAAGGCCAGCCTGGTCTACATTGTGAGTTCCAGGAAAGGTGGGGTTACAGGGAGACCCTGTCTCAAAAAGACCAAAAAGGACCCTAAAAAACAAATAAAACCCCCCCACATGATCTTGGCCTTGATCTTGTCCAGTGGTGATGTTTTTGCAAAACTGGAGCATAGCAACCGGGGAATTGTCAGTGACACAATCTGCAAATCTTAGTAAGATTTCACAAGGCGTTCATGGTATGTGTGTATTTGTGTGGAGCATTTAGTTATAAGCAATTTTCCACATGTGTTGGACATGTACATACATAGTAGACAAAGTATAGATGGCTTTGGTCATTATAAACATTCCTTGTATTGTCCTTAAAGCCACACTTTCCCTTCATCCCATATTTCTTTATTTTTAATTAGCGTACAAAGCAATAACTTTCCTTATTATTTCCTATCTCATATACACTTAATTTGGGTTGAACCCCCACTCTCTCCTTTCCCCCTCATCCCGACCCCCATCTCTGTTTGTGTCTCTCTTTTCCCAGTGTTCTCTGTCCACTTTCATGTCAAATGTTTTTCTATTACCCTCCTCAGCTTCCCTTCAAGCATATTTTGTCTCTCTGTTGTGGGACCCTTTCTAGCTTTCTGGCCTCTCTATGTGTTCACTCCCATATGAATACAGATATATTAAAATTAGAAGCTAAGATCTGCATATGAGCAAGAACATGTGTCTGTCTGTCTGTCTGTCTGTCTGTCTCTCTCTCTCTCTCTCTCTCTCTCTCTCTCTTTCTTTCTCTTTTTGAGACAGGGTCTCCCTGTAGCCTCAACTGCTCTGGAGCTTGCTATGTAGACCAGGCTGCCCTTGAACTCACAGAGATCCACCTGCCTCTGCCTCCCAAATGCTGGGATTAGAGGCGTGCACCACCAAGCCCAGTTAACGTGTTTGTTTTTCTGAGTCTGGGATAACTCAATGCATTTTGTAATTTTATCCATTTGTTTGCAAATTTCATTTTTCTTCATGACTGAATAAAATCCCATGGTCTACATGTATACTATGATAAATGTGCAAATCTTTCTGTGGTTGGCTATTGGTCATTTGAATTGTCAAAGGAGTGTTATAACTCAGTCATATGCTAGCTCCTATTTGTTTTTTTTGAGAACCCTCTACACAGATTTCCATAGTGGCTATATGAGTTTACATTCCCATCAACAATGAATAAAGGTTCTTCCTTCTCTACATCCTTGCCAGCACTTGTCACTTATTTTCTTTATGATAGGCATTAAAAAATTAAAAAAAAAATTTTATGTTTATGAATGTACTGTCTTCATGTAGGTTTGTGCACCCATGTCGTGCAATGCTGTGGAGGTCAGAAGAGGCTGTTGGATTCCCCTGGAACTGGAGTTAAAGACGGTTCTCGGCTGCCATGTGGGTGCTGGGAATAGAACCTGGGTCCTCTGCAAGAGCAGTAGGCACTCTTAACAGCTGAGCCATCTCTCCAGCCTCGATGATGGGCATTTTTTGGAGACATAATCTCACCAGGTAAGCCAGACTGTCCTTGAATCTGTGAACTCTTTACCTCTGCCTTCCCAGTGCAGGTATTTTAGGCACACTTAAATCTTTTTTTTTAGAACGTTGCTTTTATTTTGGGATCCCCTCCCCCTCACTGGGAGAAGCAAACTGTTGTATTTTTTTTTTTTTTTTTGGTTTATTTTTGTCTTTTCAAGAGAGGGTCTCCCTGTAGCCCCAGCTGTCCTGGAACTCATTCTGTAGACCAGGATGGCCTTGAACTCACAAAGATCTGCCTGCCTCTGCCTCCCAAGTGCTAGAATTAAAGGCATGCGCCACCACACCTGGCTGTTGTATTTTGTATTGCCTTAAAGAGATGCCACATGGAGGGATGATAAACTGAGGCCTTCAGATCTAAGCCTGTGAAATGGAGGCTTTAGTGTGTGTGGACACCCCAGTAATCACCTCTACTCATGTGGGAATCTTACTTTTCACAGAGAAATTGGGCATCATCATATTATGTCCAGGAAAAAGCATCTTGATGATTAGAGGAACTGAAACTTCTAAAGCAGAAAGAGAGAAATGGAGAAGCAGGAGCAGAAGACTAGAGGAGACTCAGTGGGCGAGTTACGTTTCATGAGGAATGCCTCACGGGTGATGGAATAGTCCTTTCCTGAGGTTCTCACAAGACAGAAGCAGGAGGGGGATGTGTGTTTTGCTCACCATATGGGCAAGCTAAAAATTATCTATTCACTACTGATAGATTGCTTAGTAATGGAATATATTAACCTATGATTGTGTTTAAGGAGGGGCCCCCATGGTTTGGGTGAAGTCTTTTACGTGTGGGAGGTCTCTCTTATGAATCCCGTGATGCTGTATGTCCCTCTATCAGTTCTCAGCATCAGCTCAGGCACAGTGGACAGTTTCCAAATCTTAGACCCCAATCTACTAACGGCCATCTCATATCTGGTAGGCTGTTGGCGGCGTGTAATGGCACCAACGGTCCTTTTCATGTGCTTCCATGAAGTTCATTTGGGTTTTGGTTGTGGCCAATGTGAAGTTATCCAGCTATGGAGCCAGCGTAGCAGGAGTCAACGGACCAGGCACCTCAGAGACTACATTGTATACTAACTTCAGCGGTGTCAGTTAGGGCAGCCACTTCCTCAATCAAGGGCATACTTGGGACTTTTTCATTGTTCCTTTAGGATCTGAAATCCATGGATAATAGTTTTTTATTATTTTGTTACAAAGTTAGTAGGCATGCTACCAGAGTCCCCAGTAGTCTTCTCTCTCTCTCTCTCTCTCTCTCTCTCTCTCTCTCTCTCTCTCTCTTTCTCTCTCTGCATGTTTCCTCACTTTTTTTATACTGGGAGAAGCAAGCTGTTGTATTTTGCATAGCCTTATGGAGATGAGCACATAGATGTGTTATAAGTGAAAACCTTCAGCTCTAAGCTCAGGGAATGGAGGCCCTAGTCTGTGTACACACCAGTGATCCTCACCTTTTCTCAGCTGAGAAGCTGACTTTTCAGAGGGAAGTTGGGCACCCATAGCATGTCCAGGAAACTCCATGTTCATGTTTTTCCTTATGTATTAACACAGTTATCCAGAAAAATCTTTCTTTCTCTTGGAAACTGGGTACAACTGGACACTGTGCTGGTTTGCTGATGTTGCTGTAGTGGAGACTGGTCTCATATTTCTGTGAGGCTTGGTCTTACAGTAACTGCAGGGGAATGTATAAGGAGAAGAGAGCAGCAGATTTCCAAAGACAAAGGAATAAAGGTAACGGTCAAGGCAGGTAAGAGGCTTATCTTTTATCACTTGCATTTGGGACCAAGATGAATTCAGTCCACTGTTAAGAGCTCTTGAGGGGCTGGAGAGATAGCCTAGCGGTTAAGAGCACCGACTGCTCTTGCAGAGGACCCGGGCTCGATCCCCAGCACCCACATGGCGGCTGAGAACCGTCTGTAATTCCAATTCCAGGAGAACTCCAGTTCCAGGGGAATCCGAGACCCTCTTCTGACCTCCGCGGCATTGCACGACACGGGTGCACAAACCTACAGGCAGACAGTACATTCATACACATACAAAAATAAATAAAATAAAAAAAAAAAAAAGAGCTCTTGAGGAAGACTACTGGGGACTCTGGTAGCATGCCTACTAACTTTGTAACTTCAGGCAAGTTTCTTAATCTTTTTGGCTCCTCCCTTTCCTTTCTGTAGAATGAGCCCAACAATGGTGAGGATTAAATAAGAGATTTTTTTTTTTTGATGGAGGTAAATTTTCAGTCATAGTGAACCCTAAGCTGGTTATTAAAGGATCAACATTATTTTCCTCCAAGATCACTAGCTTTTTCCAAAAGTTTGCAAAAGAATTGCCTTTCTTTAATTCGTATCAGGACTCTGAGGGTCAGAGCACCCAATGCTATTAACAGTGCCTGCTGGATTCTGGAGCCATCCATTCTGTTTGAAGTCCCTGTTCTGAGAGCTCTGTGCTCTAGGGTTTCCCAGCCCTATGATATCCTGGGGTCTGTGCTATGTTCAAGGATTTCAGGGCTCTGGTAGCTGCATCTCAGTTTAAGTTCTGGTCCTGCATGTATCCTTATGACTTGTATTTTCCAGTTTTTTGTCTCCCCCTTAGTTTATGGCTTTGTCCCTCTGGTTTGAATTCTGTGGTAGTCACAAAGCATTATCTCTCTAACCTCAACCTTCTATTCTGTTTTCTCTGTTTGACAATGTTTATGTCAACTTGGTTGTCAACATTCTCCATTTCTCCCAGCTCTAGTCTACTGGCTAAAATGCTACCCAATAACATCATTTGTTGAAAAATCAGTTTGATAAAGGGAATGCAACTTAATTTATCTATTTTGAACCTCCATAGAGAAAGAATCCTAAAGACTTAATTGGAAGGTTCTTAAAACTGAAATGTTTTCATCGATGTGTCATAATACAAAATTAACAGGTAGAAATTGGTGGTCTTTCTATATACCAGTGACAAACACACTGAGAAAGATATAAGGGAAATAACTCCATTCATGATAGCCTCAGCAAAGGAAAATAAAGACAAAACAACCCTCCCCCAAATCCAAGGAAATAAACCTAACAAATGGAGTGAAAGACCTTTAAATGGAAAACTTGAAAATACCACAGAAAGAAATTGATGGAAGACTACTTTGAACTTAGTATTTCTCTCTGTCTACTGGTTTGAGTTTGGTATGTTCTCATTTTTCTAAGACCTTAAGGTGCATTATTTTATTTGTTTGTTTGTTTATTTATTTATTTATTTATTTATTTATTTATTTATTTATCTTGGTGTCTTTGATTTAGTTTGAAGTCTTCTTTTCCTGATACTAGACTGGCTAAGCCTGCTTAGTCTTTAGTTCTATTTTCCTGGAGTAGATTTTTCCATTCCCTTCCTTATCTTTGATGGTGAGATGTGTGTTTTGGAGGCTGAAAAAAAATAGTTCCTGTTTTTTTTTTTTTAATTTTATTTACTTTTTAATGTGTTGAATGTACTGTCTGCATGTAGGTTTGTGCACCCATGTCGTGCAATGCCATGGAGGTCAGAAGAGGGTGTTGGATTCCCCTGGAACTGGAGTTAAAGATGGTTCTCAGCCGCCATGTGGGTGCTGGGGATCGAACCTGGGTTCACGGTACTACATGGGTGCACAAACCTACATGCAGACAGTACATTCATATACATAAAAATTAATAAAATTAAAAAAAAGAAAAAAAGAAAGAGCCCTTTTGGAAGTTAAAGTTTCCATCGAATAATCAGCTATTATTGCAATGGGTCTGCTTTATTTTTGGTCTTTTTGAGACAGGGTCTCCCTGTAGCCCCACGTGTCCTGGAACTCACTCTGTAGACCAGGCTGGCCTTGAACTCACAAAGATCTGCCTGCCTCTGCTTCTCAAGTGCTAGGATTAAAGGCATGAGCCACCATGCCCGGCTATGGGTCTGCTTTTACATATGTGACACTTGACTGTTCTCTCTGCAGCTTTAAGTATCTTTTCTTAGTTGAGTTGAGGCTTTTAGTATTTTAGCTATAGTATGTCACAGAGAGCTTCTTTTCTGGTCTTGTCCAGAAATACTTCCCATGGTGTTCTAGTTCGCTTTCAATTGCTGTGACAAAATAGTCTGACCAATACCAACTTGGGGAGGAAAGGGTTTATTTGTCTTCATCTCCTGGGTCACAGTTCATCACAGAGGGAGCCCAACTCAGGGCAGGAACCTGGAAGCAGGAGCTGAAGCACAGGCCATAGAGGAATGCTACTTACTGGCGTGCTCCCTTGGTCCATGCTCGGCCTGCTTTTATTTTATTTATTTATTTATTTATTTATTTATTTATTTATTTATTTATTGCCAGTGTTTTATTGAAGCTCTGTGCATATTTATTTATTTTAGTTTTTTTGAGACATGGTTTCCCTGTAGCCCCACCTGTCCTGGAACTCACTATATAGACCAGGCTAGCCTTGAACTCACAGAGATATGCCTGCCTCTGCCTCCCAAGTGCTGGGATTAGAGGCATGTGACACCACACCTGGCTCTTTTTATTAAAATTTTTATTGAAGTTTTGTGCATTTCATACAACATTTCTCAATCCAGTTTAACAGCCTGCTTTTTTATGCAACACAAGACCACCTGCCCAGGGGTGGCAGCACCTATAGTGGGCTGGACCTTTACACATCACTCAACAATCAAGAAAATACCCCACAGACATGGCCATAGGCCAGTCCCATGGAAGCAATTCCTCAGTTGAGGCTCCCTTAACCCAGGGGTGTCAAATTGATACTAAAGCTAACATGGTGTTTTGTGGGCCTCTGGTACTGGATAGGTATCTCTTTCTTTAGATTTGTGGAATTTTATTCTATGACTTCATTGAAGATATTATCCATGTCTTCAATATGGAGATCTTCTTTGTCTTCTTTCTATACCATGAAAGTTGGAGGGAATATGGATGGAGTTGGAAGGAAGAAATGGAAGGTGTAGATATGTAATATTTTGTTGTATATATGTATGAAATTCTCAAAAATAAAATATAAAGAAAAGGGAGAGAAGTAAAAGTGTTCATTATCCTTATCCATTAACAAAATGAGTATTAAAACAACCTTAAGATTCATCTCACTCCAGTTGGAATGAAAATCATCAACAATACAAATAACACGAAATACTGATATGAATGGGGGGAAGTGGACTCTTCCACCCTATTGTTAGCTGAGGGGCAATTGGCAATTGATAGCTGCTGGGAGAAGAACTGTCAGTTTTCCTTAAGGTCATGACCCCTGGTGGGTTGACCATTCTCCATGGGATGGCTCCATAGTCAAGAGGATTTGGGGCAATGTAAATTAGACTCTATGGATAGAGGAATCTAAAGATGGAGGACATGAAATCGGGAGGTGGGTATGGAGGTGGGGTGGGTCTGAGAGGATATGGGAGAGATGGGTGAATATGACTAAAATACATGTTAGTTAAAACAAAACAAGTAAATAAATAAAAAGTTAGAGTGGTGAGAATATTATCAATAAAGGGGATCATAAAGGAACATCCAGAAAGATTGGTCCAGAAGAATGGGACACCCAAAGCCTTGTAAAGAAAGTAAACAATGGGGCTTGCTCCTTTTCCAGAGTACCGAAGTGCAGTTCTCACACCCACAGCTGTGGCTTATAACCACCTGAAACTTCAGGGAAACCTACCCCTCTTCTGGCCTCCAAAGGCACTAAAAGCAGATGTGTGCAAACACACATACACATTAATAAAAAATAAAAATTAGAAAAGCAAGATGTGTCTACCTGTGCAATTACAGCTTCACTGTTATTGGGGTAACCAGCTGCCTCTGCTCAGACTCAAGATCCTACCATGAGGGGTGGGGACCCAATGTCTGGCGTGGTAAGCCAGGATAACAACCAGGGGAGGCAGTAGGCCTGTGTGGGGATCATGCTTGTATGGCTAACTGAACTGACACAGCAGAAAACTGCCTCCTAAACACTATGCTTGTGTCCATGAACAAAAGTGGCTCCCAGCCTTAATCAGAGAAGCCTCTCCTTACAGTGAAAGGCCGGGAATGCACAGACTCAAGGCTGTACAACACGCAGAGAACAAGTGATAATTGTGGGTCCACCCCTAAATAAGTCAAATATACCCCTCTCCAAAGCTCAGGGAATACTGTGCTAGAGGGAGTGGGAAGTATATAAGAGCAGGAATATAGGGAGAAGGGCTGTGAATTGCTTTTCTCTAGGCTCAATACAAATACTGCAGTTATTAGCTCACAAGAACTATAGTACCTGAGCTGGGTTCACACAATAATCAGTCATGGAAAGGGGAAGGACTTACGTGCCTTACTCTTTACCTTTGAATTATTAGCTATTGATAGATTCTAGGAGAGAGGAAATCACTGTCTTGAGCCGTGTACCCACTGCAGTGCCCACCAGGCTCCAAAACATAACACTCAAACCATGGTCACACAGGTGGCCCTGGTTAATCTCAGCAGATCATGAAATAAAACACATGGACCTGAATGTGTGAAATTTGTGGGGTGGGTGGAGGTGTAGAGAACCCTTAGAAGACTCAAAATGAGCTTGCCATCTGACCTCGTCATACCACTCCTAGGTATATACCCACAAGGCTCATCTTGCCACAGAGATACATGCACAGCCATGTTTAATGCAGCTCTCTTCACAATAGCAAGGAACTGGAACCAACCCAAGTGCCCCTCAACTGATGAGCAGATAGAGAAAATGTGGAACATGTGCACAGTGGAGTTCTATGCAGCAGTAAAGAAAGATGATATCATGAAATTTACAGGTAATTGGATGGAACTAGAAGATACTATCTTAAGTGAAGTAACATAGTCCCAGAAAAACAGATGATGAATGGTATGACTAGGTCAGATGGCAAGCTCATTTTCAGTCTTCTAAGGGTTGTCTACACTGCTTTTATATTCATTCCCACCAGCAGTGGATGAATGTTCCCCTTTCCCCACAACCTCTCTAGCATTTGTTTTCTAGATCCTAGCCAGATGATATCTTAATGTGGTTTTAATTTGCATTTCCTTAATTATTAGGGATGTTGAATACTTTTTAAGATATTTCTCAGCCATCTCTAATTCCTCACTTGTGAATTCTCTGTTCAGCTCTTTGCTCCATCTTTTGAGTGAGTCATTTGTTTTCTTTCTTCTTTTATTTTTGTTGAGAAGTTTATATAATCTGGAAATCAATGCTTTGTCAGATTTTTCAGTGGTGAAAGTTTCCTCCCACTCTGTGGGGTTTCTCTTCACAGAGTTTGATTAAGAAACATAAAACAGTTTCTTTTTCAAAAATATTTTCATTTAAATTGAGTCAAAATATTAATTTATGTTGCTAAGAGGCTTTTACTAATAATTATTAAAAAGCCCCAATTTATCAGAGCAATTGTTCTTTTGTTAGAACTCCAGGACCTTTAAACTCCCATAGAAATCCATCTGTTTTGTCTCCAAAATGCTGAAATTAAAAGACTGTGTTACGTTAGGTCAAATTTTAAAAGGCAGTTAAATTAATTTTAGGCATGATTTAGATAGATTGTTGTTGATACCTTGTGCACAGTTGTGCAGCTGGTAGGCGCACAGCAGGCAGGTGGCGCCAGAGCACAAGTCACATGTAATCAGAATTCTGTGGGAAGAATCTTTAAGGTGAAACATATTTAAAAGATCAAAATAAAAATTAAATCAACCAATTAATGTTAATTGTGCACACGTTTTTACTCAAAAGATATCTAGGTTACCTGGGGTTAAGTAAAAATATTACATTTTAGTTAAGCGTGCTGAAATAAATTTGATTTACTTAAGTGATAAAGCTAGCTGAACCCTGATTTGGGATCCACAAATAGCTGGCAGGTTTAGGTAGGAAGAGTTAGAGTTTTAGAAATAGTTGCCAAAAAAACCCACAAGAAGATAAGCAATACACTGTTAAATTTTGTATACAAAATTTAAGAGAAAGATTAAGGACCATAGCTTAAAAGTTGTTCCCTTTTTAAAAAAAAAAAAAACTGCTCTTGTGCTAGCTTTGGCAGCACATATACTAAAATTGGGATGATTCAGAGAAGATTAGCATGGCCCCTGCCCAAGGATGACACAAATGTTCGTGAAGCATTCCATATTAAAAAAAAAATAAATAAATAAACTGCTCTTGGAAGGATGGTTACTGTGAAAGGCCTTAATTTGCATCAGAAAGTAGTGGCCTCCAGCCTTGGCTGAGCTATTGAGCAAACCAGGAGAAAATTTACATATGAAGGATTTAAGCTGGAGTTGAACTTGAAATCACAGTATGAGATCAAGTATTCTTTTGGAAATTAAAACCCCAAATGCATAAGGTGAAACAATTCGGGTTGGAGGGAACAACTACAACAAAAGAACTGGGACAGGGAACTGACTGAAGCAGTAGAGTTCTTCCCCCCCACCCCCCCAATAATCTGTTTTACAAAACTTTGAAAAGACTCAGAAGGGGAAACAGGACATGTATGGCAGACTGCATGAACTTGGGAGGGGTGAGGGGCATGGAGGGGGAAATGAGTCTGGATTGAACTGAGAAGTGATGTATGAAATGCACAGAACTTCAATGAAAGGTAAAAAAAACACCAAAGCTTTATTTCAGACCTGTAAAATTATGAAAAATGATTCCAAGGCCAAGCGTGGCTACTAAGCCTTGATATTAAACTCAGCCTTGAAGTAGCTGGGTTTTGTAGTCTGCAGGAGTGACCAAGTCAGAAGGCACATGCCAGGAGGGGATGGGATACTACTTCTGAGCCAAAGTGGAGCCAGGTAGGTTTTCCTCTATGTGTTCCCAGATTGGCCTCCCATCCACTGAAAAGAGCAGGAGAAGACTGCTTCATGGTAAAAGATAGATGTTAGGAGAGAGAGGAGAGGAAAAAGGCAAGACATGGAGGTTCACATACCAAATTTGTCAGGGTTTCCTCCAGTGCCAAGTCTGGGTGCCAATTGTGGGTGTCCCATTTATTCCCAGGGTGAGTCATATGGAAAATGAGAAGTAGAACCAACGCTAAGAAAAGGCCGAATCAGTCCGAATTAAAAAAGTATATAAAAGTAGGCATTTATTTCAGGAAATGCAGTCTCTTCCTCTCTCTCTCTCTCTCTCTCTCTCTCTCTCTCTCTCTCTCTCTCTCTCATCCATGGCTGCCATCCATCCTGAGGGCCATGGAAAACGCACTTCTGAGAGGCCAGGAGAACCTTTTATAGGGGGAGGGGAGATGGTAACCTATTGGAATCTGGCCAATTAAACCAGACCAGGGGCTCAGATCTGGAGGTGGGTCTCAGGTCCAGAGGTCTCATGTGAATTTGGCCTGACCAGAAAAGAAAGGAGGCTCTTTCCGGTCTATGCCGTCTTGGCTTTTTGGCCCGAGCACATGGGGACACATGTTAAGGTGTCCAAATACAGAGAGAGCTTTATTCCAAAAATGGCCGGCTTATATATCCAGCATGACTCAACTCCCAGGGCCAAGTCCTAAGCCTTTGGGTCACTACATTCCACCCCATGGGCGTGGCCAGGGAGGCCCCATTGGTTTAGAATGCTACCCATTAGAATGCTAAATTTTCTCACAGTTCAGCATCCTTATCCATTAAACAAATGAATATTAAAACAACTTTAAGTTTCTTTTTATTTTTTATTTTTTATTTTTTATTATATTTATTTCTGTATGTATATCAATGTACTGTCTGCATGCCGGTTTGTGCGCCCGTGTCGTGCAATGCCTCGGAGGTCAGAAGAGGGTGTCGGATTCCCCTGGAACTGGAGTTCTCCTGGAATTGGAGTTTCAGACGGTTCTTGGCCGCCACGTGGGTGCTGGGGATCGAACCCGGGTCCTCTGTAAGAGCGGTCGGCGCTCTTAACCGCTAGGCCATCTCTCCAGCCCCCAAAACAACTTTAAGTTTCATCTCACCCCAGTTGGAATGAAAATCATCAACAATACAAGTAACACAAAATACTGATGTGGATGGGGTGGGAGTGGGCTCTTCTACCCTATTGTTAGCTGAGGAGCAATTGACAATTGAAAGCTGCTGGGAGAAGAACTGTCAGTTTTCTTTAAGGTCATGACCCCTGGTAGGTTGACCATTCTCCATGGGATGGCTCCATAGTCAAGAGGATTTAGGGCAATGTAAATTGGACTCAATGGATAGAGGATTCTAAAGAGGGAGGACATGAAATCAGGAGGTGGGTATGGAGGTGGGGTGGGTCTGAGAGGAGATGGGAGAGATGGGTGAATACGACTAAAATACATGGTATGAAATTCTCAAAAAATTAATAAAAATGTTGGTGAAAACAAGTGAAATAAAAAGTTGGAATGATGAGAATATTACCAATAAAGGGGATCATAAAGGAATATCCAGAAGGATTGGACCAGAAGAATGGGACCCCAAAAGCCTTGTAAAGAAAGGAAATCTTGGGTGGCGTATAACCACCTGAAACTCAAGCTTCAGGGGAACATACCCCTCTTCTGGTCGCCAAATGCACTAAAAGCAGATGTGTGCAAACACACACACATACACATTAATAAAAATTAAAAATTAGAATTGCAAGATGTGACTACCTGTGCAATTGCTGTTACTGGGGTAAGCAGCTGCCTCTGATCAGACTCAAGACCCTACCATGAGGGGTGCCTCGCGTGGTAAGCCAGGATAACAACCAGGGGAGGCAGTAGGACCATATGGGGATCATGCTTGTATGGCTAACTGAATGGACATAGCAGAAAACTGCCTCCTAAACACTATGCTTGTATCCATGAACAAAAGTGACTCTCAGCCTTAATCAGAGAAGCCTCTCCTTACAGTGAAAGGTGGGGAATGCACAGACACAGGGCTGCACAACATGCAGAGAACAGGTGATAATTGTGGGCCCACCCTTAAATAAGTCACCTATGCCCCCCTCCAAAGCTCAGGGAATACTGTGCTAGAGGGAGTGGGAAGTATGTAAGAGCAGGAAGATAGGGAGAAGGGCTGTGAAATACTGTTCTCTAGGCTCAATACAAATACTGCAGTTATTAGCTCACAAGAACTATAGTACCTGAGCTGGGTTCGCACAATAATCAGTCATGGAAAGGGGAGGGACTTATGTGCCTTACTCTTTACATTTGAATTGTTAGCTATTGATAGATTCTAGGAGAGAGGAAATCACTGTCTTGAGCCGTGTACCCACTGCAAAGCCCACCAGGCTTCAACACATAACTCCCAAACCACTGTCACACAGGTGGCCCTGGTTAATCTCAGCAGGTCATGAAATAAAACACGTGGACCTGAATGTGTGAGGTTTGTGGGGTGGGTGGAGGTGTATAAGGATGGTAGGGAGGTGGGCAGTGAGAGTGGCCAGTATGCAGGAGTAAATGTGAGAAATTGCCAGCTGTTTTGAGGGGGAAAGGCCGAATGAGAGAGTAGCTACTCAGTGATTGCATGTGAAACTGGGCTCACACCAGGACTCTGGAGTCAGCTATGTTGTATGAAAAGTGCTGATTGGCCCTGTTGCAGTGGAAATGAGTCTAGAGGTCCAGGGATGAAACATTTTGGTTGCATTCTGAAGTTTCTGGTCTCAGACCTTGCAGGAAAACTAAGGAGAGGTGAATACAGCACTAAGGTGGGATGGGTGCTTAGTGGAAGGCTTGCTCACAGTAGTAAGGTGGGATGGGTGCTTAGTGGAAGGCTTGCTTACAGTACTAAGGCAGGATGGGTGCTTAGTGGAAGGCTTGCTTACAGTACTAAGGTGGGATGGGTGCTTAGTGGAAGGCTTGCTAGAGCTGGACTATGAGACGTCAAGGCATCTCAGAGGAAGGTGGACTTCCTAGAACCATAGCGATTACATAGATGAATAGGTATGTTAAGACGTGAGGGCTTTTGATCTTTCACTGTAAGGAGAGGCTTCTCTGATTAAGGCTGGGAGCCACTTTTGTCTATAGATATATGCATAAGTGTTTAGGAAGCAGTTTTCTGCTGTATCAGTTTAGTTAGCCATAATTAAATCTGATGAGTTTAGGGAGAGAGGAAGGCGTTTTCCAGAGAAAGAACATTTCAGGACCAGAGGTACTGGCCTTTACCTGTGCTGATGGGATGGGGTCAGTGCACAGGTATGAAATTCTGGCTTCGTGAGGAGGATCTGAAGACTCTGACCATGAGAAGAGGAAAGGGGGAAGACAAACATGCAGAACAGTCAGGAGATCCATTCAAGTAAAAAAAAAAGTTGCAAACTCTTCCCTAGAGGGAGATTTCTTTATTAAGAGTCTGATAGAAGCCAGGTGTGGTAAGTCATGGCTTTAATCCCAGCACTAGAGAGCCAGAAGCAGGTGGATCTCTATGAGATTGAGGCCAGCCTGGTCTACATGATTAGTTCCAGACCACCTGGGGGACAGGGAGACCCTGTCTCAAACAAACAAACAAACAAACAAACAAACAAAATCAGATAGCTGTACCACAGGTGTCAACAATGGCTCAGAACATAGGGCTTATCTTCTAAGGATGTTCAAGGAGTTTCATTGTTTTCTTAATCCAGGGAAGGAAGCTGGAGATTCTGGTGAATACCTGAGGAAGTTTCCCAGTAGAATGGGCATAGCTGACAATGCCCTGGGCCACCTTATTACACACAAAAGGTCCCCCGGAATCTCCCTGTTGACAGAAAAGGAGCAGTCAACCCAGATCCTCTTATTACCTCTTGCTAGCCTCATTTTCTACCTGTTCTCTGTTCCCTCTAAGGGCTTAGGGTAAGGTGTAAGCACCATCACTTACCTTGCCCCTGAGTGGGGTGGAGAAGGACAGGCTCTGTGACCCACCTGGATGGAGTGCCTGTGCCTGACCATGTCCCCTCTTCAGCCTAATTAGAGTTCTAGCTCTGCTTTGGTTCTTTCATGGAGAGAGGGCAAGAGATTGGTGGAGGGAAAATTCTAGATGCCTGTGGGTTGACTCTAGACTAGCAGGGGTTGTGTGGAGGGAGAAGGCCTGGCTACGTGTGTGCAGCATCATCCTGTGCATGCGCAATCATTTGAAGATTACTGGGTGCTTACTCCGGCTGCAGCTTTCTTTTCCTTAGGATTTCCCACACACAGCTGGCTGGACTTTTGGTAGTCTTTGAATATATTTTGGCATTTCTTCTCTTCCTGAACTTGCAGCGTCACTTCCTGAAGTGTGTCAGACAGACTGCCGTTGGTCAGTCCTCCCCAGCCTGCCACTCTGCACTGCTGCCCAGGTTTCACCCAGGACTGTCTCTTTGGCAGGGCAATGACCTTCACAGCTCCATTGAGTTTAGCCTTGTGTTTCAGCTGGGCAGAAAGAGGAGAGATAATAGTTGAGGTCTGGACTATCAGCAGGCTCAAATCTAGGGACAGGTTGGCTGTACCTTCTCTTTCAAAGCCTCCCAAGCCCCATTCCATTGCATTGGGACCAGTAGATCAGTAACTTAGAGGATAAGAGCAGACTGACACTGCCGTAAGCCGAATGCATCCCTTCCTACCTGAAGTAGAAATTCAGAAATTGGCCAAACAGTACCTTTAGTAGCATGATGTCGTTGAACTTTTTGCTTTTGTTATATTCTGGGTGAGGGGCAGCTTTGAGAACAGGAATGAACTGCTGGCTCTTTTCTTTTTTCTTGATATTGTGAGCACCCAAGGTTACATTCATTTTTCTGTAAACATAAGATGGGTTTGTCATAAGAGCAATACGTTAGTGTCTGAAATGCAGGATGAGGGTTCAGCTGAAGGCAGAGAGTGAGTGGGACACCAAGAAAGACACGGGGATACTGGTACCCTGCCATGGTCACCTATGTGGGCTGTTTCCCCTCACAGGGCTTTGCAGCGAGGCCATGCTGGGTCTACTTCAGCAACCTTCATGCCACCAGGCCTTCTCCAAGCCCCTCTGCTGCTATATCCCACACTCTGGGTCAAGTGGGAGAAAATCATGATCTTTACCTTTGGTTCTCTATGCTAAGGGACATTCCTGATCTATTGTCATTTGGGCAATCCTAGGCAACCAAGACCCAGTTCATTCTTACTTTCCATTACAGTGAGCTGCTGTCATCACGATGCCTTTTGCCACCAGGAAACCACCACACCCTATCTTGTGTAGTGTGCTATTATAGGAACATATGAACGCCATGAAGGGCCAGGAGTGGCGTTTGACCTCTGTTCCCCCAATGATTTCTCCTGAAATGAAAAAAATTATTGTCAATTTCCATATTCACAAAAACCGTGTGATAAGCCTGGTGGTGTGAGAAGGGACGTTTCTTGCTGGGGAGCCTTTTGTAGGTGCTGCCACACACTAAGAAGCACTTCTGGCCTCTGCAGGAACCCAGAGGGCTTGCAGCATGACATCCCTCTTCTCACAGTTTTCAATTTCTTCTTGTAGTCATGATGGAACCGAGACTTTGTCCTCAATCAAATAAGCTTCACGTACATGTTAAGGAAGAATTCAGCACAGGTTGTCCAGAAGATCTTGATGTACTCTCTCATAAATGGCAGTTACACTTCTGTCCTGCTCTCTTAAGCACTGGGCTGATTTTGAAGAAGTAAAACTGCTGGGCTCTTGGGGTAGAAAACCCTGACTGTCTTTTCTTCCATTCTAACTGTCAGTACACAGTAAACACACCAGTTGCAAACACAAGATCGTTGAATAAACAATGAATGATCCCCAAATGTGCTGTACCAGTACTGGGAGGAAATTTTCTAATGGAGACTGAACCTCAGCATAGACTTATGTTCCTAAGGCATTGAAATAGCCTTCAGGGTAAAGAAGGAAGGATATGGAGGAGAGGGGATTGTGGGAGCCTTTCCCATCAGGTAGTGGAGCAGGGGTAAGGCCACACTTAGATGTCTCAGGTTGTAACTATTTTGGTAGACTCATATGTTTCAGCGGAATGGGAGAGGTAAGGAACTGAGTAACTCTTGTAGTCCTATACCAGATCACAGTCCCTGGGATAAAGCTACCCACGGCCTGCAGTTGCCTTCAAATTAGTCTGCTGTAATTTCTATGTCCTGTTTATCCAGTGGTAGAGCTTGGATTCAGCAGATCTCCAGGGATGAGTTTAATCCAGAATGGGTTTTAGAGGCAGCCTGACTGGGGCACTGTGGAAGTGTCCATGCTGTCCCATGCCAGGTATCTAGGGGTCGGGGCAGTCCCTTACCTCCTTCGGTGATGAAGGGTAGGATGGCCGCCATGATGAACAGGCACAGGAGCATCTTCTCCTAAGTTCCAGCCAGGTCTAAAGTGAAGCTTTCTTGCTCCTCACAGCTTTAAAATGCCTAGGTGAGGAGAGAGGGTCAGACTGTGACTGTTAGTTTCATTGTGATCACTAAGTGTCAAGCTCTCACCATCTCTTCCTCCCCCACAGAGGTGTTTTTGTGGTGAATGTGCAAGAAACATGTTGTTAGTCAGTTGTTGGCGAGTACACACCCCATAGCAATCTGACTCTTCGAGGCAAGGAAGAGTCTACTGAAGGCCTTGGGCATTAAGACTTTTCTCTCAGTGAGTGTTCCATGAACTGTAGTTTGAGGCTTCCATGTCTTAATTTGTGATTAGGTAATTTTCCCCTTTCTAAAACAGCATGTCTCCATCCAGTACCACTCTGTAAAAAGAGCTTAATTTTTTCATGAACAGAAAGGACATTTTGTTGTTTTGATGTAAATTTAAAGGTGCCAAGCACCAGTTTATTCTATGATACACTAGAGAAAAGCTTGGTCATCTACTAAAAATCTTGGCAGCACTGAGCCCTGGGAATATAGCATGGAAAACAAGGATTTTGGATATAGTGCTAATGTGAGGTTGATAATAGTATTAAGAGAGAAGGAAATGACAGAATAGGAGGCTTTAGAAGGATTTGACAGAAACTGTTCTCATTTTTTGATATTATATTTTTAATTTTTCCTTTAGCTTTAAAACACCTCAGCATCAAACTGGTCAGTGGCATGAAAGCAGAGCTGATGAGTGGATGCAAGGCTTTTCCATTCATCTTGAATTTCCCTTCTCACTCTTGTCCTACTCGCCCAGGTCCTCTGGTCGACCAGTGAAGACTGTGATGTAGGCAAAGCCTATCTACTGCTGGCTTCCTGTCCCCACTGAGGAACCAGCTATAGTTTCTCTTGCAGTTCTTATACACCGGTGCCTGGAGAATGTTAGCTTCTTAACTTAAATTTTTTTTTTATTATTTATTATTTTTATGAGTGTATTGCCTACATGTTTGTGAGTCCAGCCGTGCCATGCCTGCAGAGGTTAGAAGAAGGCGTTGGATCTCCTGGAACTGGAGTTATGGATGGCTGTTAGCTGCCATGTGGATGCTGGGAACCAAACCCAGGTCCTCTGAAAGAGCATTCAGTGCTCTTAGCCTCTGAGCCATCTTTCTAGCCCCAGAATATTTGCTTTTGAGTTAAAGTTTTAAGTAAATTTCCTCTTAGAATAGCAAGAGTCAATTTGCTCTTTTAGATTACTTTTCCTTTTAAAAAGCATTTAAAATTTGTTCTAGGTTTTCAAACTTGGTAGAATATAATTTGATTTTATCAAGTTTCATTCCATATATACTTTTCTCTTTTAATTATTTTGTTTTATTGAATTTTTGAAAATAGACCTTTTATCATATTTAGATCCCCCCCTTGCCCTATTTTTATGTACTCTGTTATATATATGGCTGTGGAGTCAAATTCTTCTTCTCAAATGCCTGTCTATGTGGGTCCATCCCCTGGACACTGGTCAACTTATCCTCCATCACACCTTCAAAGACAACTGACTCTCCCAGCAGCCACTGGTTGCCAATAGTTCATGGCAAGTAAAAGGGTGGAGTGATTTTTCAGGCAGAAATCTAAACCCTGGAGGCTAGTATTTCCTTAGGAGACAGAAAACCTGGAAATAAATTTGTAGTGAGTGGAAAAACTTAAAACTTTTTTTTTTTGGTCTTTTTGAGACAGCATTTCCCTGTAGCCCCAGCTGGCCTGGAATTCACTATGTAGACCAGACTGGCCTTGGACTCACAGAGTTCTGCCTGTCTCTGCTGCCCCAAAACATTTTTTTTTTGGTATTTTTGAGACAGGGTCTCCCTTTAGTCCCAGCTGGCCTGGAGCCCGCTCTGTAGATCAGGCTGGTCTTGAACTCACAGAGATCCACCTGCCTCTGCCTTCAAAGTACTGGGATTAAAGGCATGTGCCACCACGCCCGGCCTGAAAACATTTTTTAAAAGGGCAATAACTAAATGAATGAAATGAAGATAAGAAAGAGGAACTAAATTTTAGGAGACAGGGAAGAACCAATGAAGTGGCGATCCTAGGAGTCGAATGTGGGTACTCTGTAAACAGTTTGCTTTTAACCATTATACTATTTGTTTAGTTGGAGTTAGAGAGGGGAAAATTTATAGGTAGGCAGATCAGAGCAGACAAAGATTCACCATAGGGGAGAGAGAAATAAACAGTATTTGTTTTAGTGTAGAGGGAAAGGGTGAAAGAAATTTGGGGTGAATTAGGAATATCTGCACAGTGATTGGCTTGTACTTTTGCAGCCTGTCACTGTGACAGAGTAGAAATAGGATTTTTACAGGAAGGAGAAGAAAGACTGTAGATGGGCAGTTGGAAAGACATCAGGAGATGCCAACAGGCATCCATCCTACAGGGTGGAAAGGAGCCTAAGGGAGGTATAGGGGATTCAAAGAAGGTGAGAGAGGGAGAGGAAGAGGATTAGTCCACACCATTTCCATTTTGTTTAGGTGTTTCTAGGCTGGTTAAAATCCAAATGTCAGAGATCTTACATTTGGGCCAGTGATTGCTAGCACTCAGTGAATTTGGTTGGTTTAAGTTTTTAATTAAGTTTCTTTAGGTGTGCCTGAAGGCAAGACAAGGTGTTTCTTTTGGAATTGAAATTTGTTTACCCATAATTTGAGCTGGCTCTTAGAGTCTGGGCAGATCTGGCACAGTGGGTAGGCATTCAGAAACCTCATCATCCTTCAGGGGGTAGGCCTTGAGCCTCCTCAGGTCAGCACAGTGGGTAGGTGTTCTGAAGCCTTTTTCTAGTATATAGACTTTTGGGGTGAGTTATTAGAATCTGGCTGGAGTTATTAGAATTTCACATAGTGGGTAGGTGTTTAGAAACCTCATCAGCCCTCAGTGGGTGGGCTCCAAGCCTCCTTGGGTCAGCACAGCAGGTAGGTATTGTGAAAGCTCATTGGCCTCTCCTCAGTGTCCAGACTCCACAGAACCCAATAATTTGGAACCCCTATTGGGTGGATGGGGGGACAAGGTAAATGGGATGGAGTTAGTGCCAGTTCTCCAGGGATCTCCCAGAGATGGGACTAAATATAATGGGCCCGATGCTTAGGAGGAGGCATCTCCAAGCCTGTTAAATGTCAGGGTGTCAAAAGAACACAGAGTCTTATGGGGGGAGGAGGCTTCAAGCTTCTGAGTGCTGTTGGAAGGCTCCCCGAGCCTCCCTGTTCAGGTACAGGACCTAGTGGGAGATCTTTCCAGGCCTCCCAAGCCTCTGAGTCTTAAGACATGGATGGAGGGGGAATCCCCGGGGATGCTCCCTTTAAGCCTGCCTTGGTGTCGCCTTCAAACCAGGCCTGGTGGATTTACCTTGTCTCCTGTGGTGTGTTGGATGTGCAGGTGGATCAAATAGAAAAGTGGCTTCCCTACCTGGAGGTCTGGCTAGTTCTGGAAGAAGGGAGATGTATGCAATCTTTTGGCAGAAGCACTTGATGAGAGTGAGCAAGCAGCCTCCAAGCCTCGACCCCTGCTGATATCCTGCCAAACCCATCCTGGAACCACCTTTGATCCCTTGGGGCAAAGCTTTGATCTGAAACAGATGGCCTGGGGTCTTGCTTGTCCCAACCACCTCCCCCAGCCCCCAATTCTGTGTGTTTCCCAGCCCATGCAAGGATCTGTATAAAAAGCCATGAGTTACAACATTAAACTGAGTCCTCCTGGACTGGGTCCATTTCCTTTTTCTCCGGGTCACTTCCCGTGGTTCCCTCCGCCTCCCCGCTAGAGCTCAAGCTAGGATTGTCAGCCGGCTGGGTGGGGACAGCTCTGAGATTTGCAGCCTCCCAGAGCTGCGAGCCTTGGTCCAAGGAGGAAGAACATCTAGTGGAATGTGGCACACACATAATGAGCATTTAAAGGACCACCAGATGAATATATTTCAGATGACAAATGGTGCCAAGACATGGGGCTTGACTTTCCACAGAAAGAAAGAAAAAAAAAGGTATTTTCTCAGGCTGTGTCTCTCAGCCCCACTTTTCCTCATGAAGGGAAATTTCGGAGGGTTCAGCATAGGGAAGTACCCCCCCCACCCAAAAAAAAAGAAGGTTCAGGGTATATGGCCAGGCTGTTGGTCCATCCCTGCGAGATCCCTTTTTCGTGTGGGATTAGTCTTTTAATCTGTCATTCAGCATCTCTTCTCTAACAGCCAGGCTAGTGGCAGATCTCTGTGAGACCCTTTCTTTTTGCGTGAGATAAGTCTGTGATCTGTCTTTTATCTTCTTCTCTCTAACCTCGGTTCCCCAGATGAGAGTCTGTTCCGCCTACCTGGCCAAACAGCTACAAACCCTCTCCTCCTGTTCCTCTACTCACTAGCATTTCCTTTCTCTATCATGGGAAACAAACAGACATGCCAAAAAGACCCACAGGCTAAGAAAATAAAGATGCTCCTCAAGAGTCAAGTTAAAATTTCCAAGCGGGAAGCTGCCTCCTTAGGGAGCAAAACTCTTAATATAGCCCTGTTGATGTCCTCTGCAGATCTTTGGAATCCAGAATCTTGACCTGTGTGGCACAGGAGGCTAAGCAGCGAGAAGGTGCTCCAGTATCTCTCAAGTTTTTGCCACTCTTAGCCACAGTGAGACAATGTTTAGGCTCCTTCCATCAGGCAGCGCAAGGAAGGGTTAACAACAAAAATAAATTACAAACCCTTTCCTCCCAAGACCCTGCTAAAACTCCCCTTGAGGACTCCAACAAGCTCCCCTCTGGAAACCACTCAACTCCAGACTCCTCAGTAAGGGAACAAGTTAGACAAACATCCAAACAGCTGCCTCAGACCCCTCCCTCCACTTCTGGCTGCTTTCTCTTAAAGGGCCAGAAGAAGTATCTACTCCAGCTACTTCTCTCTCTACCACAGAGAAGTTGTGCCAGGTCAGGGACAGCCAAGGCTTTATTGCAGGCATTTCCCATTAATGTAGCCCCAACTCGGAGTTGCCCCCTGAACTGATACCCATACCAGGCAGAAATTATTATTATTATTTTTTAATTTTTTATGTGTATGAATGTACTGTCTGCATGTGGGTTTGTGCACCCATGTCATGCAATGCCACGGAGGTCAGAAGAGGGTGCCAGATTCCCCTGGAGCTGGAGTTAAAATCAGTTTTCAGCCACCATGTGGGTGCTAGGGCTCGAGCCCAGCATGGGCTGGACCACATGGTCCTCTGCAAGAGCAGTCAGTGCTCTTAACCACTAGGCCATCTCTCCAGCCCCCACCAGGCAGAAATTATAACAAAAATAATTTCAAGGGATTTATGACTCTATGGCCCTCTTAATGAAGCTTATGGTTCTTCTACCAGTCACATATTCTATCAAATATGGTACTTGAAGTCTTTTTAAAAAAAATTATTGATATATATATATATATATATTTATATATATAAACCAGATAATGTTACAAATTGAATCTAGACCTGTTTCCCCCTCCCAACACCCTCACCCCACCAGATTCACCATTTCAGTAGGTTCTTTGATGTAGTCTTTTCTGTTGTTGTTCTTTCCAATATGCATCACTCCCAACAAGAAATATTTACAACTAGGTTACTGGTGCTAGCATCCACAGGTGAGGGATACCATTCATCATTTGTTTTTTGGGACTGGGTTACTTCATTTAACATATATCTTTTAGTTCCATCCATTTACCTGCAAAGTTCATAATGTTGTCTTTTTTTTTTTTTTTTTTTACTGCTGCATAGAACTCCATTGTGTAGATGTACCACATTTTCTCTATCCACTCATCCGTTGAGGGGCATTTGGGTTGGTTCCAATGTTTTGCTATTGTGAACAGAGCTGCAATAAACATAGCTGTGCATGTATCTCTGCAGTAAGAAGAAGTGGTTTGACTGGGTCAGGTGGTAAGCTCATTTTGAGTCTTCCAAGGGTTCTCCGCACTGTTTTCCATAGTGGCTGTACAAGTTTGCATTGCCACCAGCAGTGTATGAGTGTTCCCCTTTCCCCACAACCTCTCCAGCACTTGATATCATTTGTTTTCTTGATCCTAGCCAGTCTTATTGGAATGAGATGATATCTTAAAGTGGTTTTAATTAGCATTTCCTTAATTATTAGCAACGTTGAACACTTCTTAAGATATTTCTCAGCCATTTCTAATTCCTCACTTGTGAATTCTCTGTTCAGCTCTTTGCTCCATCTTTTGAGTGATTCATTTGTTTTCTTTCTTCTTTGTTTTTTGAGTAGTTTATATACTCTGGAAATCAATGCTTTGTCAGATGTATCTTTGGTGAAGGTTTCCTCTCACTCTGTGGGTTTTCTCTTCACTTCCTTGATTGTTTCTTTTGATGTACAGAAGCTTTTGAGTTTAATGAGGTCCCATTTGTCAATTGTCGACCTTAATTCTTGCGCAGCTGCTGTCTGATTTAGGAAGTCTTTTCCTACGCCTATGTCTTGTAATCTGCTGCCAACTTTTTTTTCTATTGCCCTCAGAGTTTGGGGTTTTCACATTGAAGTCTTTAATCCTGGAGTTCACTTTTGTACAGGGTGAGAGGTAGGGGTTTAATTTCATTCTTCTACAAGTGGTGATCCAGTTTTGCCAACACCACTTGCTGAAAATGCTCCATTGTGTCTTGGCCCCCTTATCAAATACGAGGTGGCTGAAATTGTATGTGCTCAAGTTTGGATCTTCAGTTTTGTTCCATTGGTCAATAGGTCTGTTTTTGTGCTGGTACCAAGCTGTTTTTATGGCTATAGCCCTGTAGTATAGTTTGAAGTCTGGTATAGAGATCCCCCCAGTATTGCTTTTTTCACTCAGGGTTGCTTTGGCTATTCGGGGTCTTTTGTTTTTCCAAATGATATTAAGGACTTTTTCCCCAAGCCTGTGAAGAAACTCTTGGGGATTTTAATTGGGATTGAATTAAATCTGTACAAGAGTTTGGGTGGAATGGACATTTTTACTATATTAATTTTCCCAATCTATGAGCATGGGAGATTTTTCTATCTTCTGATGTCTTCTTCAATTTCCTTCTTCAGGGGTTTAAAGTTTTTGTTGTAGAGATCTTTGGTGTCTTTGGTTAGGTTTGTTCCTAGGTATTTTATTGTTTTTGAGGCTATTGTGAGTGGGAAGGTCTCATTGAATTCCTTCTTCAATTGCTTATTGTTGGTGTGAAGAAAGGCTACTGATTTTTCTAGGTTAATTTTGCATCCTGCCACTTTACTGAAGCTCTTAATAGTTTCTAGGAGTTTTCTGGTGGTGTTTTTAGCATCACATAAGTAAACATATCATCAGCAAAAAGGGATAGCTTGACTTCCTCTTTTCCAATCAGTGCTCCTTTATTTCCTTTTCTTGCCTTATTGCCCTAGCAAGTGTTTCAAGCACTATATTGAAGAGGAGTGGTGACAGGGGGCAGCCTTGCTGAGTTCCTACCTTTAAAGGGAATGCTTCTGTCATTTCCCCATTTAGGATGATATTGGCTTTGGGTTTCCTGTATATGGCTTTGATTACATCGAGGAATGATCCCTCTAATCCAAATTCCATCTAGGACTTTAAGCATGAAGGGATGCTGAATTTTGTCAAAGGCTTTTTCAGCATCAATTGAGATGATGGTGTGGTTTTTGTCCTTCAGTCCATTTATACGTTTGATGATACTTACTGATTTTCATATGTTGAACCATCCCTGCATCTCTGGTATGAATCCAACTTGGTCGTGATGGATGATCTTCTTGATGTGGGTCTGTATGCAATTTGCCAGTATCCTGTTTAGAATTTTGGCATCTATGTTCATTAGTGAGATGGGTCTCTACTACTCCTTTTTGGTTGTATCTTTGCCTGGTTTCAGTAATAGAATGATGCTGGCTTCATAGAAGGAATTTAGGAGAATTCCCTCTGTATCCTTCTATATAAGTTGAGTAATAATGGTTGTAAGTCTTTTTGAAACTTTTAATAGAATTCTGCTTTGAGACCATCTGGGCCTGGGCTTTTTTTAGTTGGCAGGTTTCTTATTACATCTTCAATTTCTTCATATATTATGGGTCTGTTTAAGCTGTCAATTTCTTCTTGGTTAAGCTTTGGTGATTCCCAGGATTTCAGCTATTCATCTATTTCCCTTAGGTTTTCAAATTTAGTACAACATATGTTTTTGAAGTATTCCTGTATGATTGTCTGGATCTTTTCCTTGTCTCTTGTGATATTTCCCCTTTCATCATGAATTCTGTTGATTTGGAGTTGCTCTTTCTGTCTTTTGGTTAACTGGGCTAGAGGTCTGTCTATCTTGTTTATTGTTTCAAAGAACCAACTTTTGGATTCATTGATTTTTTTGTATTGTTTTCTTTGTTTCTATTTCATTGATTTCTGCCCTGATTTTTGTTATTTCTTCCTGTCTGTTGTGTTTAGGGTTCATCTGTTGTTGCCTCTCAAGTGTTTTTAGCTGCAGTGTTAGATCATTCACTTGTGCTCTTTCTGTTATTCTAATGTAGGCAACCAGGGATATAAACTTCCCTTTTAGGACTGCTTTTAAAGCACCACATAGGTTTTATTGTGTTGTATTGTGTTGTATTGTCCTTCAGTTCCAGGAATGCTTTTATTTCTTTATTTCTTCCTTGACCCATTCATTATTCAGGAGTGTGTTGTTTAGTCTCCGTATTTTCTTGTAGATAGTAGGGCTTATCCTGGTGTTGATTTGAGCTTTTGTGCACTGTGTTCTGATAGAATGCATGAAATTACTTCAGTCTTCTTGTATTTGTTGAGGTTTTTCCCGTGTCCCAGTATGTGGTCAATTTTGGAGAATGTTCCGTGGGGTGCTGAGTAGAAAGTGTATTCTCTGGTACTTGTGTGGAATATTTGGTAGATGTCTGTGAGGTCCATTTGGTATATCATAGTGTTCAGTTTTGATGTCTTTCTTTTTATTTTTTGTCGGGTTGACCTCTCCAAAGTATTCAGTGGGGTATTAAAGTACCCTACTATGAGTGTGCTGGGGTTAATTTGTGCCTTGAGGTCCTGGAGAATTTCTTTGTAAATTTTGGTGCACCAGAGTTTGGTGCATATATATTCATGATTGTGAAGTCTTCGTGGTTCATTTTTCTTTTGATAAGGATGTAATGACCCTCTTTTTCTCTTCTGATTACTTTTACTTTGAAGTCTATTTTGTCTGATATTAAAATAGCAATTCCTGCTTGCTTTTTGGTCCCACTTGTTTAGAATTATTTTTTTTCCATCCTTTCACCTTAAGTTGGTTCCTATCCTTGAGGATGAGATGGGTTTCTTGTAGACAGCATATAGATGGGTTCTGTTTCCTTTGTTTTTCAAACCCAATTTTCATTGAAGCCTTGTGCATTTCATACAAAATTTCCAGTCAAATCTAGACCCATTCCCCCTTCCTTGCCCCCCGACCTCACCAGAGCTCATGCATTCTGCCAAACACGTTTTTCATCTTTTTCTCAGTCTCTTTTAAAATTTTCGATGCAGAAGTTTACTGTTTTGAGCAGAAGTTCACCATTTCAGTCAGTTCTTTGACCCAGTCTTTTGTTGTTAGTCCTTCTAATTTGTAGCTCTCCAAAATATGCTTATATACATGTCACATATATCTTTTAGTATCTTCATCTTATGATTTCTTTTTTTAAATTAGTCTGAAAGATGTCATGTTTGAAGGCTCCCCCTTGGCAAGCCCAAACAACCATCAGTCCTGCCCTTGGTTTTCCCTTCCCATGGTCACCAAATGAGGTCCAGTAAGCACCATGTCCTATCTTCATCTTCCTGTACTGGTCTCTCTGATACAACCTGGGTAGTCCAACAATGGCAGTCTACTCTGAAGAGGCTGAAACCCCAGTAGTAGCTCAATCCACAAGTTGGATGTCTCAGCAGTCCCCATCTGGCACTGAAGGTTTGGAGGATTCTTAAAGAGACATGAGTCTTTAGTCCATATTGATAGGTTGAAATCCGACACCCTATTGTGACCTCTGTGGCATTGCATGACACGGGTGCACAAACCTACATGCAGACAGTACATTCATACACATAAAAAATAAATAAGCTAGCCGGGCGTGGTGGCGCACGCGTTTAATCCTAGCACTTGGGAGGCAGAGACAGGCAGATCTTTGTGAGTTCAAGGCCAGCCTGGTCTGCAGAGTAAGTTCCAGGACAGCTGGGACTACAGGGAGACCCTGTATCGAAAAGACCAAAAAAAAAAAAAAAAATAGCTGGGCATGGTGGCACACGCCTTTAATCCTAGCCCTTCGGAGGCAGAGGGCAGGTGGATTCTTTGTGAGTTCAAGGCCATCCCCTGTCTACGAGTGATCTCAAGGATAGCTGGGGCTTACAGGGAGACCCTTGTCTCAAAATAAGACCAAACATTAAAAAAAATAAAAAGAAATGTAAACTGAGGCTCATTGTTTGCTACTTAATCTGGCCCCAGTTACCAGTGATACTGAGTTTTTTTCTTGTGTCACTGGAGAAGCTTCCTCTATGAATTGCGTCTATAGCTTTTGCCCACTTTTGTGTTGGAATGTTTGCATTTTTCTTACTGGTTATATGGTTTTTCCTTCTGAGGAAGGTAGGACATGCTTCAATTCTAGTTTTTTCTTAGTGCAAATATATTCAAGATGACCATTTTTAATTGTTTACAGTTCATTATTTAAAAAAAAAAAAAACAAAAAGCAGAGGCGGTCCCCGCCCATGTTTATTTCAGCTCTCTTCACAATAGCAAGAGTCTTGGAACCAACCAAATGCCCCTCAACATGATGGAGTGGATAGAGGAAAATGTGGTACATCTATACAATGGCGTGTCTATTGCGTAGTAAAGAACGATGACCCATCTATAGCCTTGATGTGAAAATGGCTGGGAGCTAGAAGACATCATGCTGCGTGAAGTAACACAATCTCGGAAAAACAAACGACAAATGGTATCTCACTTGTGGAGCTAAGTGCCAATTACCTCAGTTGTAAGTATTTTGTGCATGGCCCCTTGAGCTTTTGTCCAAGTAACGTTGGAATGATGCATATTGGACAATCAGCCACAACACAACAACACACAAACCAAAACAAACAAACAAAAGAAAAGAACGCAACAAAAAAAAAAAGGAAGACGAACAGTGAAATTTCTGCTCAAAACAGTCAATTCTCATGGAGAATCTTGAGATTGAACTAGAAAAGAGATGAAAACATGTTGGGCAGACATACCTATAGCTCTGGTGGTGTGGGGGAGGATGGGTGGGGGACATGGGTCTAGATTGATAATCTTGTACAAAATTATATATTAAAAAATAAATAAAAAAAGAAAAAACGGCTGTGTCTCAGTTCTTTGAAGGATGACAAAACTGTGGCAGCCACAGGGTAGTTTACACTTGCCAGTAAGACAGCACAACAACATGTTTTTTTTTTTTTTTTTTTTACTAAGATCTCAAGTTTTCTACCTGAAGTACAATTTTCTCAGGGCCTTACTAATTATTTCTTGTGTTTATACTCTTTGGATGTCTTCTAATCTGTTAGCCTATATTAACCAAGTTTTGTTTTTCAAGGTCAGTTGGTTGTTTGGGTGGGTGGGAAGAGCCCGGGTCCTTTTGGCTTTTCATTTATAGTTCCATCACTCAAAGCCAAAGTCAGGTCTTGCTAGACCAGGGTTCCCTTTTGGAAGCAATGAGCAGACTTTTCCTTTTATGACTGGACCACTGGCGAAGTCCGATTAGTGGATTTTACAAGACCTTCCTGCACACAGGAAACGTTTGTTGATCTCATTTGCAGGACTTTCAAGCAGCTTCCCATGCACTTCATCCCCTGGGACTTAGGACCTCTGGGGACGGAACCACAGTTTTCATCCCTTAAAGATCCTTGGCCAAATGGTTTTCTGGGCACTAGAGGTCGTTATTAAGCACCAGAAATGGCTAAGTTAACCAGACCTGAACTGGTTTTTTGTTTTTGTGTTTTTCTTCTTGTTTTTTCTTGTTGAGTGTTAGCCAAGTCAAAATCCAGTTTGAACGTATATATTCTGGAAATTAATGCTTTGTTCATCTGTATCAACAATGAACCGTAATGAAGGTTCTTCCGCATCTTGTGGGTTTTCCTCTTCACTTCCTTGAGTTTCTTTTGCGCACAGACGCTTTTGAGTTTAATGGGTCCCATTTGTCAATGTAACTTATTCACTATGCAGCTGTTATCTTATTTACGACAAACTCTTTTACTACACTTAACTGCTCTTGTTAGGGTGCTGCCCAACTTTTTCTTCTATCACCTTCAGAGTTTTTGGGTTTCACCTTTGCGTGAGGAGTCTTTGATCCATTTGGGTTAATTTTTGTATAGGGCACAAGCCAACAATCCAATACTCTGTCTGGCTGAGCACCCAGCACTACCCTGTGCTCCAGCTGGTCCGGCAAAGTCCCAAAATCTCTATGCAACAAAACAGGACCAATAATCCAAATAATCCAATAATCTGCCTGGTTGAAGTGCCTGGGCATATTAACCTGTGTCACTGGGTCCGGCCAAAAGCCCCAACTCTCTATGAGGCCCAAGTCCCCAGTGGTAACAGAACCACTCCCCCCCCGTGTTCCACGGCTGACTTGTGCGTTGAGGTGTGATCTGTGACCCCCATAGCTGCACAAGCCAACAATTCCCAATCAATCAGGCAATTGTTAAATGTGAGCCTTCTTTCTCTTCTTTTTTCTTTTCTTTCATTTCTTTCTTTCTTTCTTTCTTTTTTCTTGGTTTTTGAGCCCAGTTTTTGAGGTCTCTCTGTCGCCCCAGCTGTCCTGGACACTCACTATGTAGACAAGGCTGGCCTTGAACCACTGTGAGCCTTGCAACATATATATATATTATATTATATATATATTATATATATATTATATTTGCATCAGATATTAATGTGATAGAGTAAATATTCACATTCTAAAATGGAGGAATGGGAGAATAGCAAAGAAATGTTAGAACAACACATAATCAACGCACTACATTAAAACATCAAATTAAAGGGAAAACATCAAATCAGCAAAAGACATGTCATGAGAAATTTGGGTTTCTCCTAGGAGCATGTGATTGGATTTGCATTTGAACATCAATTGCTACAGCACATTCACTGATTAAAGAAAAACAATTAGGTACAAAATGAGGAAAATCAAAAGAAAAAACTATGCCAAGATTTTTAAATGAAATTCAGAATCATTCACGTAAAAATATTAGAGCAAACTAGAAATAAAATGAGATATGGTTCAATCGAATCTGATTGTTACAGCATTCCTACTATAGCAATAATAAATTCATGGTGATTATGTAAACTCTTTTCTTTCAGAGCCAAAAACAACCATAACGAATATTTCTATAAATATCGTCCATTTGTTCAGTATGACACTAATCAGTTCAGCCATTAGGCAGGGCCAAAAATAGACATGAAAGGTTTAAAGACAGGAAAAGGAAACCACACTGTAATGATTTGAGGAAATGATAGTATATAGAGAGAATCTAAAAGAATCCACAGTGAGCGGTGGCGTGGTGATGGCCTGCCTTAATTCCTACGCACTTGCAGCGAGGCAGGAGTCAAGGTCGCGCTGTCTACAGGTGAGTTACAGGACAGCTGGACGCTACGCGGGACCCTTGTCTGAAAAGAGCAAAAAAAATAAAAAAAAGAATACCACAGTCGAAATATAATGTCGTCGTATGACTAGGAAATTACACAAAGGGCCAACTGAAAATGCAATTCGAGGCTGGGGGGGAGGGCGGGGAGACACCTTCCTTTACACCCCTACCACTCAGAAAGCGCCCGGCAGGTGGACGTCTTGTGACGATTGGAGGCCAAGCCAGCCTTATGTACCATTGAGTTCAACACTCAACACTGGACTACAGGGAAGACCCTATCTCAAAAACAACCAACCAACAAAAGAAGAAAAACAAAGTTGTGAAACTTCTCATGTAAGTGGATAGAACTAGAAACCAATCCTTCTGGGAGGTCACAGGACAAGAAAGACAAGAAGTCCAGTTCTGCGGCGGGAGAGAGATAGCCTAGCGGGTAAGAGCGCCGACCGCTCTTACAGAGGACCGGTTCGATCCCCAGCACCCACACGGCTGCTGAGACGGAACCTGTCTGAATTCCAATTCCAGGGGAACTCCAGTTCCAGGGGAATCCGCAGGGCCCTCTTCTGCCCTCGCGGCATGCATGACACGGGTGCACAACCTCACAGAAACATTCAAAAACAAAAAAAAAAAAATAATAATAAAATAAATAAAAAAAAAAGAAGTCCAAGTTCTTTCTCATAACATGCTATGCATATAGATTTGCATCTTTATTTATTTATTTTTTCTTTTTCAATTTTAAGTTGTTTTAAGTTTGCGTAAATTTTATTACATATTATGACTAACTAATCTATACCCCTTAATAACACTGAGGAGTTTCCTGTTATCAAATAAAATAACATGATTAGTCATGTATAATTAACCATTTGATATTCATTTAATTGTATTTATTTCTTTGTTTTAAAAATTTGTATTTCTTTCTTTTTATTATTTTGTTTATTTTTAGGGATTCTACAATATAAGAACACAGTTGTTTTCAGAGGGTTATAACTATTGTGTTGCCCAGTTTGCGTACAATTAGGTAATTGGACATTTTTGCAGGTATATATGTCCAATTTGAAAACCCTAAGGTTCCTCGTCCAGTTGGAGAAGCTGTTAGGCACAGGCATGTTAGCTCAATTAGAAGTCCAGACTATATTGCTGTATTCCTCCTCATGATTTCACCCTATCTCTCCTCAGTCCTTACATTCTACCAGCCCTCTCCTTCCACATTTTGTTCCTGGCTTTGGGAAAGGGGCACAAGTGGGTGAAGGAAAACAGTCTAACTTTCTTTGAGTTGTCATTTTGGACTCCAGTCTGTTCAAGTTGTTTCCCTTCATGGTTGACAGCTTTTCAGTGATACCCTTTTATCATACTAACAAAGCACAAGCAATTGGATGTACAGGCACTATAATGCAGTTACTATTATTATGTCAAGCTAACATGTGAGATGCCTAGCCACAGCTGCTTGGCTTAACGGTAGCTAACCGCAAAACTGTGGTTTCTTATAAACGGGTGACATTCTTATTGTGGTTTTATAAAATTCCTAACCAACAGAGGACATAGGTTTGTGGCATCTGCTGTGAGTAATTCCTTTCCAAGAGAGAGAGCCAATACGCCACAATTAATTTGGAGAATATATAGACAACTTGGCTGCACACTGTTGCATAGTATCTCCAGGCATGTGGAGGTGTAGCTGATTACTGACGGCGGGAGTCTTGCTTGTCTCGGGAGGACCAATATTTTGCTTGTATTGCTTTGTGGTCCTTTGGTAATCTCTCTGGTTTCATAGAGGCCAGTTGTATACTTGCTATGAGGCTCTTCATACATTTTTCTATGCTTACATCAGGTCTTCGACAACAGGGTACTTACTGGCCTTTCTCCTTGCATATATCCACTTATAGGCAAAAGGCCTTTATAATTTTTTGGGGGGGATTGAATCCCCTCTGCCAAACATCTCCTTGGCAGAATTAATTCAATTGCTGTGTCAGAGCTTTCCTGTAGTAAATATGTTTGCTTAATTACACAGTCTTATAAACATTTACTATTGAATTTGGCTCTAAATAGAACTATCATTTGCACAGTTCAATGCCTTCATGTCAGTTCAAAAAAGGGTAGTATACCTGTTTTATGGAACATACCACTAACCATTGGCTCTAATTTTACGTTAGCGGAATTTGACTTCTTTACTATCATGTTTTTCTTTTTCCTTACAACCTGAGAGTAGGAAGGTGTCTCAGTATCTGGAAGGTAAAACTCATTCGGCCCTTATAAACCAGTTAACCCCAAAGTCGATTCAGAGATGGATGCTCAGTGTCTGTGACTCAGGACAGTCTGAGGCTCCTCTTTCTTTAATGTTCAGATGGGTCCGCCTCTTGCTGGCATTTCCCAGTCCATCCTGCACAGCCATAAGTTGTATGTTTTCAGGCATTTAGATTGGTGATTTTTACCTGTGGGAACATAAAATTCTCCTCCCATTGTTAGTTTCAAGATCTCAAAAATTGAAAATTTATCAATAGGATTGGAACACAGAGTTTTCTATTTATATCCCAGAAAGGATATTACTCCACTTCCCACAAGTTACAAGTTCTCTCTCATAAATATATGCTATAGATTTGAATCTTTAGATATGAGAGCTTCAACCAGAAAATCCATAGAGGTCAAGAAACTAGTAAGGGGCCAAGGGCCAGAACTTTATGGGAGAGGAGATAGAATTCAGTGATGTAAAGGTGAAAAAGGGATTGGGGATTTAGCTCAGTGGTAGAGTGCTTGCAAAAGGCCTGGGTTTGGTTCTCAGCTAAAGAAAAGACAAAGTAACAGAAAGACTAAAACAACAACAAGAAGAAGACAAACAGAGCGGGGAAGGGAGCAATGGAACAGGGAGTGTTGAATGGAGCAGGGAATGGATGGGCAGGGCAGAGGAGGGAGAAAGAGAGGGGATACCTAGCACCAAAGGCCTTTTTGAAAAGTCATTTGGATCTGGGCTTGGTGGCATATGCCTTTAATCCTAGCACCTGGGGGATAGAGGCAGGCAGATCTCTGTGAGTTCAAGGCCAGCCTGGTCTACAGAGTGAGCTCCAGGCTAGATGGGACTAAAGGGAGACCCTGTGTCAAAAAAAAAAAAAAAAAAAAAAAAAAAAAAAAAAAAAAAGGTCATTTGGAAAACAACCACTGTAAAAACTTTAAAAACTCATACCACATTGATTTCCAGAATATATAAACTACTCAAAAAACAAGGAAGAAAGAAAACAAATGACCCACTCAAAAGATGGAACAAAGAGCTGAACAAATACTTCACAAGTGAGGAATTAGAGATGGCTGAGAAACATCTTAAAAAGTGTTCAATGTTGCTAATAATTAAGGAAATGCAAATTAAAACTACTTTAAAATATCATCTCACACACAGAAAAAAGATATAATCTCATTCCAATGAGACTGGCTAGGATCAAGAAAGCAAATGATACCAAGGGCTGGAGAGGTTGCGGGGAAAGGGGAACACTCATCCACTGCTGGTGGGGATGTGTGCTGGATAGCTTTAGTGTCAACTTGACACACCTGGGTTGAGGGAGCCTCAGTTGGGGAATTGACTCCATTGGATTGGCCTGTGGCCACATCTGTGGAGTATTGTCTTGATGGTCGAGCAGTGTGGGAGGGCCCAGCCCACAATGAGTAGTGCCACCCTGGGCAGGTTGTTGTGTACCTTATAAGAAGGCAGGCTGGGCATGAACCAGAGCGAGCAAGCCAGTGAACAGCATTCCTTCATGGCCTGTACTTCAGCTCCTGCCTCCAGGTTCCTGCCCTGGCTCCCTAAGTGATGAACTGTGACCCAGGAGATGTAAGCTGAATAAACCCTTTCCTTCCCAAGTTGGTGTTGGTCAGAGTGTTTTGTCACAGCAATGGAAGACAAACTAGAACAGAAATTGGCACCAGAAGAGTGGGGTATTGCTGTGACAGACCTGACCTTGGTGTTTTGGGGAAGGATTGTGGAGGCGTTTGGAACTTTGGGCTGGGAAGATCATTGAATGCCTAAAGATCATTGCTGTGGAGCTTGGAGCAGTTTTGCTGAAGGAGTTGTAGAAGATGGAGGCCTGGCTTGTGAAGTTTCAAAGGGAAGCAGAGATCATCAGGACTGTGTAATCTGTGGGTTCTGGTCAGCTGGGGCTGGAGAATCAGCTGTAAGTAACAAGAGACCAGAACCTGAAGTGAAACTTTTGTGGTACTGGGGCAATTGATGCTGGTTAGCTGGGGCTGAAAAATCAGCTGTAAGTAACAAGAGACCAGCATCACTGAGGTGAAATCTTCTGGGGAGAATATCTTCAAGGTCAGCACACAGAAGCTGTGACCCAGAAAGGGCCTGAGCCTCCATCTCGAGCCAGAAGCCGGACTTGGTAACGTGTAAGAGTCTCCTATATGGTTCCGGTGTTGAAATTTGAGGGGGTCACAGAGAGCAGCCGAGGCTTGGCACTGTGAGAGGTCAGGAAAGACCATTGGTGGAAGTGCACCTCGGTTGCTGTGAAGACCCCAGGATTGCAGGGGTCATGGAGAGAAGCTGAGGCTTTGCACCAGGAGAGGTCAGAAGAGACCATTGGTGAAGGTGCTGCCTCAGTTTCAGTAGCGACCCCAGCTTTTTGGAGATGCCGGTACCCTGGGACGACCACCAAGAGCAGCGGTAGGTGTAGAATGGAGTCGGCCTGGGCCTGCGAGATGAGTGTGCCACGGACGGCAGAGTCGGAGAGGGGGAGCTGCCGAGACCCTTTGGAGCCCAGAAGATCGTGAGTGAATCCCAGGTGTCCAGCCTTGAGCTCCTTGCTGGACTTAGGTTTTGTTTGAGAGTGCCTGATTCTTCCCTTTGAAATAAGACAGTACTTGTTTTGGATTTTACAGCAGCCCACAATTAAGAGACTTTTTTATTTTTTATTTTTTGGTCTTTTTGAGACAGGGTCTCCCTGTAGCCCCAGCTGTCCTGAAACTCACTCTTTAGACCAGGCTGGCCTTGAACTCACAAAGATCCACCTGCCTCTGTCTCCCTAGTGCTAGTTAAGAGACTTTTAATAGACTGAACTTTTAAGCGTTGGGACATTTTAAGGACTGTGGGGCTTTTAAGGTTGTACTGTCTTAGGTTGTGATTAATGATAACATCATACTTTGGGGATAAAAGCTGGAAAGGTGGTAGTTTAATAGTGATGTGTTTTGTGTGTCAAGTTGACAAGGGGTCAATTGTGCTGGATAGCTTTAGTGTCAACTTGACACACCTGGGTTGAGGGAGCCTCAGTTGGGGAATTGACTCCATTGGATTGGCCTGTGGCCACATCTGTGGAGTATTGTCTTGATGGTCGAGCAGTGTGGGAGGGCCCAGCCCACAATGAGTAGTGCCACCCTGGGCAGGTTGTTGTGTACCTTATAAGAAGGCAGGCTGGGCATGAGCCGGAGGAGCAAGCCAGTGAACAGCATTCCTCTATGGCCTGTGCTTCAGCTCCTGCCTCCAGGTTCCTGCCCTGAGTTCTTGCCTTGGGCTCCCTAAGTGATGAACTGTGACCCAGGAGATGTAAGCTGAATAAACCCTTTCCCTCCCAAGTTGGTGTTGGTCAGAGTGTTTTGTCACAGCAATGGAAGACAAACTAGAACAGGATGTAAACTGGTACAGCCACTATGGAAAGCAGTGTGGAGAACCCTTGGAAGGCTCAAAATGAGCTTACCACCCGGCCCAGTCATACCATTCCTGGGTATGTACCCACAAGACTCTTCTTACTGCAAAGATACATGCACAGCCATGTTTATAGCAGCTCTCTTCACAATAGCAAAGAGCTGGAACCAACCCAAGTGCCCCTCAACTGATAAGTGGATAGAGAAAATGTGGTACATCTACACAATGGAGTTCTACGCAGCGGTAAAAAAAGACGACATCATGAACTTTGCAGGTAAATGGATGGAGCTAGAAGATATGCTAAGTGAAGTAGTACAGTCCCAGAAAAAGAAACGATGAATGGTATCCTTTATCTGTGGATGCTAGCACCATTACCTAGTTGTATGGCAAACTGAGCAAGATTAATGTAATCTGAAAACAACTGTGCTCTTATATTGTGAATCCCTTAAAAATAAATAAATAAATAAATGAAAAACCCCCCTCATACATATAAATATAAAAAGAATTTAAATGGAGTTACCCTATAATGGAGGGAAATGTTCTAACTAGACACTGTAGGCTAGAAAATAAAAAGCCCAATGCCAGAAATGGGCTCCCTCTTTTGCAGTTGTTGAGCAGGAGCATCCCATAAACCCTAAAGCAATACTGTTACAATTGCAAACAAAACAACTACTCTTGGTTATTATACTAACAAAACAATTGCTCTTGGTTGCCCTCAATAACTTGAAGATAAGACCTTATTGCTGAATACAGTACATATGTGAGTCCCAGAACGAAGATGGAGAAATTGAGCTGGTACCTCAAAGCTGCATTGCTACTGCTAGCTTTTACAGTGGTGGAAGGTGTATGTGTGCTATTGGAGTCATGGCTCTTGCCCACTTGGGCAACTTACGAGCTACAATAATGACTAGCCTGGCAAGAAAAGCCCATTGTAATACTGGCACAAATGTTATTTGAGTAACCAGATACTTTCCAATTGGATTTAAGGGCAGCTTTACAAGATAGAGCCCATACCTGACACTGATACCAGACCTGGGAACATTAGGCTAGACAGGCCCCTAGGCCATAGGGGGGACTTAATATTATTATTTTGCCAAATGGAAGTAGTGTTTAATCAACCCCTAATGACTTAATATTATACCCATAAATTAATGGATCCATTTCTTAATTCCTCCAGAGTTTTCTCATGCAGCAGATCATGCTTAACACAGACTTACAACTGGCCAACATGCAGAGAATAAGAGACTGTAGAGTACTTATCTCTGAATAGGGCACCTTTATCAAACTTCTGTCTCCCAAGACTCAGAGATCATTGGAGAAGAGGGGATGGAAAGACTGTAAGAGTCAAGGTGGAGAATGACCTCAAGGAAACAGAGTTTTCCAGACAGCTGGGCCCTTACTCATATGACCTCAGAGCAATGGAATCATCATGCACAAGATCCATGGAAGCTCAAGCCAGACAAAATTATAGATAGAAGTGAGGAAGTAAGGAAGAAACCCCAACCCTAGCTGAGGAACTATCGACAATTGGGAGGTGCTGGGAGAGGAAGACTCAGTTTTCTTTAAGGGTGTGATGCTGGGTAGGTTAATGAAGCTCCAAAGGGTGGACTCAAACCAAAGGGCATTTTAAGACACAAGTTGACTTGGACTTAATATATACAATACAGCACATGAAGTCAAATAAGGGCTTAGGGGATAGATATGGGGGGAGGTCTAAATATGACAAAAATTACTGCATGAAATTAACAAAAATTCAATAAAAATGAAAAAAAAGCAACATCTTGATCCATTAGGGGAATGAAAACTAAAACTACTTTGAGATTCATTTCTACTTCAGTAAGAATTATTTAGGTCCAAAAAACATTGAATCTGTAAATTGCTTTTGATGGATTGTTATTTCAGTATATTTCCCTATATTGATTTCTACCGATCCTTGAGCACAGGAGGTTTTTCCATTTCTGTGTGTCGTCTTCAATAGCTTTCATCAAGGAGGTGATGTTTTGGGGGCTGGAGAGATGAATAAGTGGTTAAGAGCACTGGCTGTTCTTTCAGAAGACTTGGGTTCAAATCCTAGCACCCGCATGGTGGTTAGCAACTGCCTGAAATTCCAGTTCTAGGGGATCTAACTCACTTTTCAGTCATCTATGGGCATTGTGCAACATGGGAGCACTTACATACATGTAGACAATATACTCATATACAAAAGATAAAAAATAAAATAAAATATAAAAAAATAAGTGGGGGCAGATTTGCACAGCTGGCTGGTATATTGGTGGGCCTGTTGCCACTGGGGGACTCGAGTGCACAGAGTTCAGATCAGGGGATTTTGCTGGACCACCTGAAGCACAGGTAGGGTCCGAGTTCCTCAGCTAGGTGGATTATTAATCAGATCATTGGCTTGTATGGTTGTGGGGGTGCAGTTGCCTAGCTAGCCAGTACAAAGGTGAGCCTGCTGCCACTGGGTGACAGAGTGCATAAATGGGTGGAGGGTATGTATGCATAATTTAGAGTAATATAAAATCAAAATGGAAAAAATATTAACAAAACAAAAAAAGTAAATGTTAGCTGGGATGTAGCTCTGTGGTAAAGTTCATGAGTACTGAATGAAACCCCAGCAGGAAAAAGAATGGGGAAAAAAAAAAACTAGTTTGTCATTACATCGTGTCTAACCACAGTATTTATTTTATGGGAGTGCTTCTTAGTATTTTTTATACAAGGCTGATTGAGCTTTTGTCCAAGACTTTTCTAAAATATTATACAGTAATTAAAAGTATCAGGTTAGTGTAACTTAGCCTTTCTGGATGCTTAATGACCATACTTAATGCCCATACCAATTTGGCCGGGGGACTTAATGGATAAATTTGTTTCTTGCCCTCAGAGGTGAACTAAGCCCCAGGAGACTATGCATGGGGCCTTCCTTTGAAATGTCCTGCAAATGTGAGTCACCAGTCTTCCTGTTCAGGGAGGTCTTGGAGATCCACTAATGGGACTTCAACCAGTGTCCAGTCTATAAAGAGGAAAGTCTGCTCATGCTTCAAAAAAGGAACCCTGGTCTAGCAAGTCCTGACTTTGTCCTCGAATGGATGGAACTGGTAAATGAAAAGCCAAAAGGAGCCAGGGGCTCCCCCACAAAACCCAAGTGACCCCTGAGGACCAGATCCTTAACTGATCTTGAGAAAACAACAACAAAAAAATCTGGGCTGTGTGGCCTTAAACATCCAAAAGGAAAATATAACCAGAAATAAATAATTAGTAAGGCCTGAGAAATTATACTTCAGGTACAAAACTTGAGATCTTAATAAAAAGACAAAAAGTTAAAAAACAAAAAAAAGAAGCACTGTTGTTTTGTCTTTCTTCAATTCTTACTGGCAAGTGCAGCTACCCTGTGGCTGCCACTGCTTTTGCCATCCTTCAAAGACATGAGACACAGCTTTTCAACCTTCCAATATGGACTGAAGACTCATGTCTCTTCAAGAATCCTCCAAAACTTCAGTGCCAGATGGAGACTGCTGAGACATCCAGCTTGTGGACTGAGCTACTGCTGGGGTTTCAGCCTTTTCAGAGTATAGACTGCCATTGGTGGACTACCCAGGCTGTATCATGGAGGACAGTACAGGAAGATCAAGACAGAACATAGTGCTTATTGCACCTCAATTGGTAACCATGGTAAGGGAAGACCCCAGTGTGGAGCACAAAGGCAGGATTGATGGTTGTTTGGGCTTGCCAAGGAGGAGCCTTCAAACACTTCCTTAAGGAAAACATGATATTTTTCAGCCTAATAAAAAAAAAGAAATCATAGTCTGAAGATGTTAAAACCTATGATGTCATAATCTTGATATATATGTGCCATGCATATATGCATATTTTGGAATGATACAAATTGGAAGGAACAACAACAAAAAAGACTGGGTCAAAAAACTGACTGAAACAGTAAACTTCTGCCTCAAACAGTAAACTTTTGCATGGAAAATGTTAAAAAAGACTGAGAAAAAGATGAAAGACATGTATGGCAGAATGCATGAGTTCTGGTGGGGTGGGGGGCAAAGAGGGGGAATGGGTCTAAATTTGATTAAGAAATGTTGTGTGAAATGCATAAAACAATAAAAATTGGCTTTGGTGAAAAAATAAAATAAAAAGATGATGTTTTAATTGAATAGATCTTTAATGCCTTGAGTTAACATTTATCCCTAGATACTTTATTTTGTCTGAGGCTATTGTGAAAGGAAGTGCTTCCCTGAGCTCTTTCTCTGATTGTGTGTGTGTGTGTGTGTGTGTGTGTGTGTGTGTATGTATAGAAAGGATATTGTAGATTGATTTTTTAACTTGCCACTTTGCTGAAAGTGTTATTTCTAGAAGCTTTCTGGTGGAATGTTTCAGTTCTGTTATGTATAATATCATATCATCTCTGAAAATAAGGATAATTTGCCCTCTTCTTTTCCAGTTAGTACCCCTTTAATTTCCTATTCTCACCTTATTGATCTAGCAAGAGTTTCAAGAATTATACTGAAAAGGAGTAGGGATAGTGAACAGCCTTGTTTGGCTCCTGATTTTAATGGGAATGCTTCCAGTTTTTCTCCATTTAGAATGATGTTGGTTGTAGGTTTGTTGTCTATATTCCTTTTTTTTTTTTGTCTATATTCCTAATTGTGTTGAAGTATGGTTTCTCCAGTCCAGTTCCCTCCAGACTTTTATCATGAATGGATGCTGGATTTTGTAAAAGGCTTTTCCTGTGTCTATTGAGATGATCATGTGATTTTTATCTTTAAGTCCATTTATATGATTTAATTAATCAATTAATCAATTAAATTTTTTGGTCTTTTTGAGACAGGGTCTTCCTGTAGCCGCAGATGCCCTGGAACTCAGTATGTAGACCAGGCTGGTCTTGAACTCTCAGAGAGTTCATGTCTCTGCCTCCCAAGTGCTGGGATTAAAGGTGTATGCCACACCTGGCCTATCATGTTTATTGACTTATATGTATTGAACCATCCCTGTATCTCTGGAATAAAGCCTACTTGATCATGGTGAGTGATATTTTCATAGTGTGTGACTGTATGATTTTTGAGTATTTTTTGAGAATCTTTGCATCTGTGTTCATTAGGGATACAGGCATATACTTTTCTTTTGTTGTGTCTTTGCCTGGTTTGGGCATTAGAGGAATACTAGTGTCATAGAAGTTTGAGAGTTCTCCCTTTGTTCCTATCTGTTTGAATAATTTAAGTAGTATTGGTTGTAGGTCTTCGTTAAAGGTCCTGTGAAATTCCGCTGTGAATCCATCTGGTGTTATGCCCTGAATCCAAGACCCTCGCAGACCACCAGGAGACAGACACTGATGCAAGGGCAGAGAATCTTTTTATTAACTAGCTTAAGCCAGGGCTGTTCCTGAACCTGGTGCATCAGGACTCGGAAGAGCCCCCAGGCTCCATACAAGGACTCAATTTAAAGGGAAAGATCACAAGCAGGGGGTTTCCAAGCCTTGGTGTTACAGGATTGGTGGGCTTGTAAGAGCTCTGAGGGTGGGGGGTGAAGGGGGACAGGATTCATGGTATGTTTCCCAGGATTGTTGGGTTGTCAAAGACATATAGTTCCTGGGATTGTTGGGTTGTCAAAGACATATAGTTCCTGGGATTGTTGGGTTGTCAAAGACATATAGTTCCTGGGATTGTTGGGTTGTCAAAGACATATAGTTCCTGGGATTGTTGGGTTGTCAAAGACATATAGTTCCTGGGATTGTTGTGTTGTGAGAACATACTTATCTGGCCTTTGCATTGACTACCTGCAACAGTTATTTCAAAAAACATGTCTATCCTGATCCCTACACAGTCTTTCTGCAGCTTGTGGGAACATGCTTATCTGGTCCTTGTAACAGTTATCTCAAAAGCCTGATCCTTACACAGTCTTCCTGTAGAACTTTTATGGTAGATGGCAGTTCTCCTTTTTGTCTAGGATGGAGGCTTTGGTATGGTTAGCAAAATAGGCTTTTAACTCATTGCCCTTCATGCCCCCATTTCTCTTGTTACTTGAGAGGTCAATCTTGGTCTCTCCTGTCTAGCTTAGACAGAAGTGCCGTGGTCTACATAATTATATTGGCTATTTAAGCCATGTGGATCAAGTAGGGTACAATGTGTTCTTAAGGTCATCAGCTGAATTGCCCCCAATCTTCCTCTCATAGAGGCGACTAACTTATTCAGTATACATGGTCCTGAGGATATAGAGCAGAGTAACATTGGGGACTATCAGGGTGGAGATCAATGTGGGCCTCCCTTACATTGGTCCTGGGCTTATTTTAGTTGGGAGGCTTTGTATTACTGTTTTAATTTGTTTATTTGTTAATGGGTCTGTTTAAGGTGTTGATATCTTCTTGGTTTGACTTTGGAGGTTTCTATGAATTTAGAAATTCATCCATTTCTTTTAGATTTTCAGATTTAACAGAGTATAGGTTTTTAAAGTATTCCCTTATAATGTTTTAGAGCTTTTTTGTGCCCATTGTGATGTTTCCCTTTTTCACCTCTGATTTTGTTGATTTGAATTTACTTTTTTTTTTTTTTTGCTTAACTGGGCTAAGAGTCTATCTTGTTTATCTTTTTGACACAGGGTTTTCTTGTAGTCCCAGCTGGCCTGGAACTCTCTATGTAGACCAGGCTGGGCTTAAACTCACAGAGCTCCTGGTCCTTGTAACAGTTATCTCAAAAGCCTGATCCTTACACAGTCTTCCTGTAGGAACTTTTATGGTAGATGGCAGTTCTCCTTTTTGTCTAGGATGGAGGCTTTGGTATGGTTAGCAAAATAGGCTTTTAACTCATTGCCCTCATGCCCCCATTTCTCTTGTTACTTGAGGTCAATCTTGGTCTCTTCTGTCTACTTAGACAGAAGTGCCGTGGTCTACATAATTATATTGGCTATTTAAGCCATGTGGATCAAGTAGGGTACAATGTGTTCTTAAGGTCATCAGCTGAATTGCCCCCAATTTCCTCTATAGAGGCGACTAACTTATTCAGTATACATGGTCCTGAGGATATAGAGCAGAGTAACATTGGGGACTATCAGGGTGGAGATCAATGTGGGCCTCCCTTACATTGGTCCTGGCTTTTTTAGTTGGAGCCTTTGTTTTATGTGTTTTAATTGTTTATTTGTTTAATGGGTCTGTTTAAGGTGTTGATATCTTCTTGGTTTGACTTTGGAGGTTTCTATGAATTTAGAAATTCATCCATTTCTTTTAGATTTCAGATTTAACAGAGTATAGGTTTTTAAAGTATTCCGTATAATGTTTTAGAGCTTTTTTGTGCCCATGTGATGTTTCCCTTTTTCACCTCTGATTTGTTGATTTGAATTTACTNTTTTTTTTTTTTTTGCTTAACTGGGCTAAGAGTCTATCTTGTTTATCTTTTTGACACAGGGTTTTCTTGTAGTCCCAGCTGGCCTGGAACTCTCTATGTAGACCAGGCTGGGCTTAAACTCACAGAGCTCCATCTGCCTCTGCCTTTCGATTGCTGGGACTAGCACTCTTTCTGATTTTTAAGTGTAGAATCTTAGAGCTATAAACTTCCCTCTTAGGACTGCTTTTAATGTGTCCCAGAGGCTCAATCCTGAGCAGGATAAAATTATGCCAGGGGAGATTACCATACCAGACCTTAATCTATATTGCAGAGCTATAGTCATAAAAATAGCATGGTATACTTGAAAGGCTTTTTCCTGATGCAAAACAGGCCAGATCAAACCAGATTAACAAAGTATAAAAGGAGGTTTATTAGGACACGCTCCCAGGCAGGTCCACTGGTCTCAGAGAGGGAGACCAGGGGAGTCACACCCTCGGGCTGGGGATGAGGACTTTTATAAGTTCTGGGGAGAGGAAGATGAGGTAATGATGGCGAGACAAAGCATGCACTTGTAAGAACAAACCTGGTGCAGTGGGAGGGGACAAAGTGGGTCTTTAGTGTTCATCATGAAGCTGGAATATAACCTTAGGCTGTGCTCTCATTGGGAAAGGAAGTTGCATCAGTTGCCTGAGATGATGTACGCTTTTGACCAGAAGAGAAGGGTGGTAGGTGCCATCTTTAAATCTCCAAGCCCAGGCCCTGCCTAATATCCCTACCTCTTTGGGTATAAGGGTGCTGACTCAACTCTTACAACTTCCTGCTGAAAGGGGTGACATCGGGGGAAGGGGAGTGGCCGGGAGAAGGGGGCATGTAGGCAATGGAGAGTAAGACTGTAGAAGCATCTGGTTAACAGCCACTCTGGAGACTTCCTGGATGTGTTCCTGCAAAAAGCTGAGGAGATCAGGAGTCTCCTGGTGAGGTTGGAGAGGCTCCTCTTACTGGTGGATGGTCTTGGTTGGAGGACAGGGTCTAAACGTGGGCCCGCCAGTTTCACATGTCCAGGTATCTTGAGCATGGACATGCCAGCAGTATGTCAAACCTGGCACAGCATCACCTGGTCAGGTGAAGACTGAGACAATTAAAAAGACAAAGGGCAACTGGGCAGGGGTGTCAGAGTCTGGTACTTGTGGCACCAGGGACAGCAGAGGAAAACAATGACCCAGGAAAAGAAGGAGAAGAGGGTGAAGGCTGCCATACCTGACCATTCAGACCTGTCCTTGAGGGTCTCTGGAAAACCTGAGAGTCATGGGTCCCAGCTGTTTGATGGACAATCCATCCTGGATTTGGGTCTCTCTTGAGTCTGGATAAATGATACCAGTGTGGCTGGCCTAGAAGTTTGGCTGCTGGTGGTGTAGTAAAGGATGACAATGTGGGGTCCAGTCCACCTGGGATCAAGAGACTTAGGAGATAATGTTTTAAGGAGAACACTGTCCCCTGGTGTGAAAGGGCAGGTCAGTGGTTGTGGACTCCACTGAGGTAGGAGCAGGGAGGGGAAGAGAGGAAGACAGTGGGGTCAGGCTGTTGGAGAGAAATGCTACTGCCCAGTGTGAGGGCTCAACGGGTTGGGCTAAGGCCCCTGTGGCTACTCCCAACTTTCTGTCTGTAAAGAGGTAGAAAGGGCGTGAAGAGTCCAGGAGAGCCAAAGTAGGGGCAGCCAGGAGGGATCCTAAGGAGAAGTAGGGGCAGCCAGGAGGGCGTCCTAAGGAGAAGTAGGGGCAGCCAGGAGAGATCCTAAGGTGAAGCAGAGGCGGCCAGGAGGGATCCTAAGGAGAAGTAGGGGCAGCCAGGAGGGATCCTAAGGAGAAGTAGCAGTGGCCAGGAGGGATCCTAAGGAGAAGTAGGGGCAGCCAGGTTTCTGAGAGCAGAGGTATCCTATAGATAGGCGCAGGGGGACTAAGAAGTAGGGGCAGCCCAGCCAAGGGGAGTGGCGGAGGATCCTAAGGAGAAGAGGGAGCCACGGAGGGCGGTCCTACGGGAGAAGTAGGGGCGGCCAGGAGGGATCACCTAAGGAGAAAGTGCAGGGTGTCCTAAGGAGAAGTAGGGGTGGCCAGGAGGGGATCCTAAGGAGAGGTAGGGGCAGCCAGGAGGGTCTAAGGAGAAGTAGGGGGCAGCCAGGAGGGTTCCTAAGGAGAAGTAGGGGCAGCCAAGGAGGGCTCCTAAGGAGAAGTAGGGGCAGCCAGGAGGGATCCTAAGGAGAAGTGGGAGGCAGGGGGATCCGAGACTAGCGGCAGGGGGATCCTCTAAGGAGAGAGAAGGGAGACTGAGGTGGTGGGATGGGAGAGAGGACCTCGTGGGGGCATCTCCTTAGCTCCTGGTACAAGAGGTTTCAGTTGTAACAGCAACATAGGGATCCAGTGATGCAGAAAAGATCACCATTCTAGACAAAGAGCGGATGTGGCCAGAGAAAGATGCAAGACAGTTATGGCAGAATACATGATCCTGGCTGTGGGGTTGGGTGGGGGGGGGAAGGGAAAGGGAAAAAATGCCTGATCTGAATTGGAAAATGATGTACGAAATGCAAAAAGCATCAATAAAAATAAATAAATAAAAAAATAACAAAAAAAGAATAAAAATTAAAAAAAAAAAAAAAAAGAAAAGAGAGGATGTGGTCTGCTGTCTCTAGAGGCTGTAGGTCTCATATGGTATTGGCTCAATCTGACCTGAGCGTACTGGAAGGGTTAGGACCAGAGTCAAAGGAGAGATCACAGGCCAAGGTTTGGCTGCAGACCTAGTTTTCGGGTCCCATGTGAAGTCAAAAGGAAGTATGAAGGGCACAGTAAGGAAGGTCTGGACAGTGAAATGGGAGTCTGAGGTTTAGGGGTTAGGACGGAGGTCCTGAGCTAGATGGTAGGTGCCAGAGGGCTTAAGAACTGGAAGAATGGGGATGTTGCAGGATTAGTTAGTGGAGATAGGAGGCAGGTAATGGTAGGCTTGAGCCCATGGTGGTAGATTTCAGAAATAGAAACTGGCCTGGAAGGAAAAGAGGCAGGGTTCTTGAGGTGTATCAGGACTGGTGGGTGGTGAGAAGTGATTACTAGACTGGGACTGTCCCAGATCTGAGGGTCAACAGGATCAGGGAGAGCCAGGGCTGGACAATCCAGGGTGGGAGAGGCAACTAAGGATGTCATGGGCCAGGAGGGGCACTGGACAGACAGACTGGATTAAGAAGGAACGGGTGAGGGCTGGAGAGATAGCCTAGCGGTTAAGAGCACTGACTGCTCTTGCAGAGGACCTGGGTTTGACCCCCAGCACCCACATGGCGGCTGAGAACCATCTGTAACTCCAATTCCAGGAGAACTCCAGTTCCAGGGGAATCTGACACCTGCTTCTGACCTCCGCGGCACTGCACGACACGGGTGCACAGACATGCATGCAGACAGTACATTCATACACATAAAAAGTAATAAATAAAAAAAGAAGGAACGGGTGAAAAAAATGACCTGTGGGAGAACACAGGGGAGAGGTAGAGTCCTTCTCAGGAAAGAGGGGGTCCTGCCCACTCCTGTGACAGAAATTGATGAGGGAACTCTAGGGCCAGAGTGTGAGGTCAGTACAGCTGTCCAACAGGAAGGAGATGGACTTACCCACTACCTGGAGAATTAGCCTGGGCTGGACAAGGGTCAGTGGGGGTCTCAGAATCTGGCTGCCAGCCATCAGTCCTCTGCCAGGCCGAGGAATTCAGAGGCTGGAGGGGTTGGGGTGCAATGGAGAGCAATGGGGCTGGATCACTGTGGCATGGCACAGAGGACAAGCCCACATCCAGGCACTCAGACTTTGAATGGCCGGGTTGCCAGCAGAGCTCTGGCACAGAGAGGACAGCATGGTGGATGGCTTGGGGTTTGGGCACTTTCTAGCCCAGTGACCTTCTTTGCCACACTTCACAGGATCCTGGCTGAATGGACCTGGGCCCCTTCCGGATGGGGCTTGATGGAGCCCCATGTCCCACTGTGGGAATGTCGCTTGCCTCAGGGCAGCTACCAGGGCTTGGGCATTTTGTTGTAGAAGAGCCTGTCGGGAGGACTCAGCTGCCTCCTCTTGCCCATTAAATATGTTAAAAGCCATTCTCATCAAATCCTGCACAGGAGTCTGGGGACTGTCCTCAGCTTTTTAATTTTTTTTCTGATATCTGGAAAAGACTGAGAGATAAAGTGAGAAGCCAAGACAGTGGCCACTGTTGGGGAGGCAGGGTCAAGGTGAGCTTTAAGTATGGTTGTCCTTAATAAATTCTGAATTGCAGAAGGAAAAGAAAAAAATGGCGAGGGGAGGTATTTTCACATGTCTTCAACAAACAGGAAATAGACTTAAATGAAGCTCACCAAAACTGGTTTCATTTGGACTGTCCCATGTGATTCCCGGAAGCAGAACCTAATCGTACTGTCTGCGGGTCACACAGTACTGAGAATTTCCAGCTGTGGAATAAGGATCTAATAATTAATTTTGGTGAGGGCAGTTTATAAAAGTTGTACTGACTAGAGGCACATACACGGAGATGCTTTCATTCAGACATTGTAGAGGTCATTTACAGCATGCAGCCACAACCAGTTTCTTTACATTCAAGGCTGAGATGTCCAACCTGGCCAATGCAGTTTCTCTATCATGCTGTTACCGAACATTTTCTATCATGCTGTTACCAAGCAGAATCACACACAGTTTCATCAAAGAAGAAGCTAAGGGATGGGGAGGAGACATTCAGTTCCACTGAGGCAGTGCAAAACAAAGATAATTCAGCAATTGACAATATCAAAAGCATGAAGCTGGGTACAGGAGAATGGTATTCAGGAACCTAGAATGAGGGAGGAAGGCAGAAGTACGACATATGGTGTTAGGGGTATCAGCCAGGGTAGCGGCACATACAGTAAAAATACATTAAAATGGTCAGTTTGGAAGAAACACCCTATATAATTTGAAGATCGAACTTACTCTTAAACAGATAAGTTAAGGAACCCGGGTTCATTTTGGCCTTTGAATATAATAGGTTTTGTGTACAATATAACCCAAAAGTGGCCACTTTTTTGACAGACACATGACAGACTTATACATGAAACAGTTAACATGCATGAAAACAGTATACACAGAGACAGCTTGGACAGACACATGCATGACTTAATCACATAAATATACTGATCAGTTATTACAGTGAAACTGCAAGGCTGGGGCAGCTTTAACCACAGTAGCCTGGCTCACAGCAGCGAAAGCTTGCAAAAGGGCGAGTTAGTGTAATTGGGACGGGTGCAGAGACAGCAGATCTGGCTCACGGCACGGCTCACCTGTGTCTAATAGGTGTGGGGTTTACCTGCTAATTTAGTGAAACAATAAAAACAAAACGAAATGCGTTTGTTAAAAGCCAGTAGCTTAAAAAAAAAGCCAGTAGCTTAAGCAGCAATCCTTTGAAAACATTAACTATACCCATATAAAAGCTAAAATGGGAAAAAATGATTTTAATTGGAAACAGATAAAAGCATGGTGATAAAATTGTAAAACTCCAATAGTGGACATTTTGGGATTAATTTGTTAATGTACCTGGTAAATGCATTCATGCCATGTGCTCAGATAAAATTGGTGACCATGTATCCATGTCATGTGATTATATAAAAATGGCTACCATGTCAATTTGAATCAGGCTCAGGAATGTCGGAATGGAAATCAGAGATGGCAGATAGGGGTACAAGAAACAGCAGGGGGTGGGAGGGGGAGCCAGGGACTCAGTGGCTCACTGAGGAAGGAAAACTCAGCCTCCATGGCTTCCTATGAGTATCAGGAGGGGCCAGAGCCCTGGCCAGGAGAACGGGAGCCACTGAGCAATGGCTATAAAGCTGGGGGCAGGAGCGGAGGTCGTAAAAACCTTGTAAATACGGTGGCTCTGAGGCCTTGCCCGTGCGCCGACAAAAATTTTCCAAGTCACAGAGTATGCCAAATTCGAAAGTATCCTCTGGAGGCCATTTAGACTGATTGTCTAATGGGTACTGTGGCCATGCAACAGAACAGAAAAACTTGAGGCACTTAGGGTATAAGGACCGGAAGAGCCCCAATTTAGACAGATTTTGTAGCAAACAGCCAAGGGATGTTTGCTGACCGGATTTCAACTCGGAGTTGCCAATCCCATGCCTGTACCGGAAGCCAAGGATCAGGGCCGAGCATCCGCAGCCATGATCAGAGGCCGGATGGGGGTCAGAGACCGGAACAGAGCGGTGTTCCCTGTAACTATCGGAGGGTGCCTTTGGGGAAGGGATGTCTCCCGTTCCACCAGAGTTCCAGGAAACAGAGGGTTTGTCCTGGCGGGCACGACTTCAGAGGACAAGGACAGAAACCCGGAGAGCCCAGAGGCCCGGAAAGGCAAAGGCAAAAAGGGTGGACTTATCCGAGTCTAACGCTGGTCAGTCAGGGTTGAGGAGGTTCGGCCCTCAAGGGTTTGGGGGCTAAGCCCACTGAGTTGAGGGGCTCAACTCCTCCTGGGTTCTGGCACCAAGATGAAAGGCTTTTTCCCAACACAAAACAGGCTAGATCAAACCAGATTAACAAAGTATAAAAGGAGGTTTATTAGGACATGCTCTCTGGCCGGTCCACTGGTCTCAGAGAGGGAGGCCAGGGGAGTTGCATGCTCAGGCTGGGGATGAGGGCTTTTATAAGTTCTGGGGAGAGGAAGATGAGGTAATGAGGGTGAGACAAAGCATGTACTTATAAGGGCAAACCTGGTGCAGTGGGAGAGGACAAAGTGGGTCTTTAGTGTTCGTCATGAAGCTGGAATATATGTATATATGGTCTTAGGCTGTGCTCTCATTAGGAAGGGAAGTAGCATCAGCTGCCTGATATGAGGTAGGCTTTTGACTGGAAGAGAAGGGTGGTAGGTGCCATCTTTAGATCTCCAAGCCCAGGCCCTGCCTAACAATACTCACAAAAACAGACTGGTAGATCAGTAGAACAAACTTGAAGACCCAAGCATGAGTGTGCACAATTACAGCCATGATATTTGAAAAATGTGCCAAGAACACATACTGGATGAGAGACAACATCTTCAAAAAATGGTGCTGGCAAGCCAGGCATGGTGGCCCACGCCTTTAATCCTAGCACTCAGGAGGCAGAGGAAGGAAGATCTTTGTGAGTTCAAGGCCAGCCTGGTCTACAGAGTGAGTTCCAGGACAGCTGGTGCTGCAGGGAGACCCTGTATCGAAAAGAAAAAAAAAAAAAAAAACAACGGTGCTGGCAAAGTTGAATCTCTATGTGTAAAAAAATGAAATTAGATCCATGCCCATCATCCTGTCCAAACGTCTACTCCAAATCACCAAAGACCTCAATGTGAACCTGAAATGCTGAAAGAATTTCAGATCAGAATGAATTCCAGGAGAATACATAAGCAGTACTTTACATATAGGTGACGGAAAGGACTTTCTAAATTGGGCATCAGTTGCTCAGGAATTAAGGTCAGCAAATGACAAATGTGACCTCAATAAACCAAAAAGCTTTTGTACAGCAAAGGAAATAACCAAGCAGTGAAGAGGAAGCCTACAGAATGGAGATCTTCAACAGCTATTCACAGCATTAATATCCACAATATACAAAGAACTGAAAAAACAAACAAGAGAAAAAAAATGATCCAATTAAAAAATGGGCATGGATCTGAACAGTTTTAAGAAGAAGAAATAACAATGGAAAAGAAACACTTTGAAAAGTGTTCAACATCCTATTAGTAATTAGGGAAATGCAAATCAAAACTACTTTAACATTTCATCTAACCCTGGTCAGAATGGCTAAGATCAAGACAACAAATGACACCAGATGTTGGCTTGGATGCAGGGAAAAGGGAAACCTCATTCATTACTGGTGAGACTATAAATTGTTGCAACCTTGTGGAAATCAGTGTAGAAAACTCTGAAAACACTAAAAATATACCTTATGATCCACTTTTACCACTTGTTAGCATATACACAAAGGAGTCCTCCTATAGCAGAACCATGTTAGCATGTACACAAAGGAGTGCTCCTACAGCAGAACCATGTTAGCATGTACACAAAGGAGTCATCTTACAGCAGAGCCATGTCAGCATATACACAAAGGACTCAGCCTACAGCACAGCCATGTTAGCATATACACAAAGGACTCCTACAGCAGAGCCATGTTTGTTGCTGTTCTTTTCATAATAGCTAAGAAGTGGAAACAACCTAAATGTCTATGAATTGATAACTGGATGATGAAAATGTGGTACATTTACATAATGGAGTTCTACTTAGCAGTAAAGAAAGACAAGATCATGAAATTTGCAGGTAAATGGATGGAACTAGAAGCCGTGAAACATCTGAGCTTGGGCTTTTTTTTAGTTGGGAGGTTTCTTATTACATTTTCAATTTCTTCATATATTATGGGTCTGTTTAAGCTGTCAATCTCTTCTTGGTTAAGCTTTGGTGATTCCAGGATTTCAGATAGTCATCCCAGTAGAGGCAGTTTTATCTTGGGGGTAATTAACAGGTGTTTAATTGTACTTAAGAGCTGGTCAATGGGGTGAACTAGTGTGATAATGTAAACATAGCCAGGTACACATGGCTGGAGAGGTCATAGATCCTAGAGGAAAGCCTACTTTTGTCATACCCCTAAACCAACATAGTTTGTGACTACTTTCTGAATATGTATGCTTACATTTACAGCAATTTACCTTTCAGCACTCATCAAAACTGCTTTTTTTTGCACTTCAAAGACTTTTCCAGAGTTTCACACATGGTTAAACACAGAGAATTAGTGTCTACATGATGTCAAGTACTAAATGACACATCTACAGTGCCACCTCTATACCTAACGCTCAAGGAACATAGTGGAACAGTGAGCAGAAAGAATATTAATTCATCTGTCAACTCTCAGTGAAGCTTCCTCATGCAATAGGCAATTAGTCAGAAGAGTTGCTTTTCTTTAAGGGAGTGATGTTAGATAAGCTGACCAGGTTCCAGGGGATAGACTCACACCAAGGAACATTAGGGACACAAACTTGGCTTCATAGCTCTTAGCATATATGATGGAATACATGAAATCTGGTGAGAGAGATACGGGGATACATATAGTGGAGGGGACCAAATCTGATTAAGATGTATAAAATTCTCTCAAAAATTGAATAAAAACTTTCTCGTTGGATTTAAGGCCTTCTTTATAAGATGGAGCCCAAAGTGTTATCAGGGCCAGGTCATTGACCACAGAGGAGACACTACTAGTAATATTCTATAATTGAACATAATATTAATCATCCTCTAATGATGTGTTGTTATACCTATAGATTAGTGTATCTCTCAGCCCTCACCAGAGAAGCTTCTTTTGGCAGTAGATGATAGAAATTAGCACGGAGACTCACAACTGGTGAACATGCAGAGAACAAGGAACTTTGGAGTGCTCATCCCTAAATGGGACATCTGTATCACATCCTCTCAAGGTTCAGAGATCATTGCAGAGGAGGTGTTCTAGTTTGTCTTCCATTGCTGTGACAAAACACTCTGACCAACACCAACTTGGGGAGGAAAGGGTTTATTCAACTTACATCTCCTGGTTCATAGTTCATCACTTAGGGAGCCAGGGCAGGAACCTGGAGGCAGGAGCTGAAGTACAGGCCATGGAGGAATGCTGTCCACTGGCTTGCTCGCTCTGGCTCATGCCCAGCCTGCCTTCTTATACCATACATAACTACCTGCCCAGGTGGCACCACTCATTGTGGGCTGGGCCCTTCCACACTGCTTGGCCATCAAGACAATACTCCACAGATGTGGCCACAGGCCAATCCAATGGAGCCAATTCCCCAACTGAGGCTCCCTCAACCCAGGTGTGTCAAGTTGACACTAAAGCTATCCAGCACAGGAGGGGATAAAATGGTTGTAGCAGAGGTGGTGAATGACTAAAACTAAACAATGTTTTCAGGATACTACAGGGAATTTGCATATAGGAACTCACAGCAGTTGAGACAGCATGCACAAGACTTGGACAAGCTCAAACTAGAGAAAATCCCTGCATGGAGAGGGGTGGTAGGCACGGACTCCTAGACTAGCTGAGGAGCTATTGACTATTGATGGCTTCTGGGAGATGGAGAATCAGTTTTCTTTAAGAGTATGATACTGGGTAGGTTGGCTAGGCTCTGGGGAATGGAGCAACACCTAAGAACATTTGGGCAACACAAACTGTATTCCATGGATAATTTTTCAAGAGAGAAGACCCTAAGCTGGGATGTGGGAGGAGAGGTGGAGGTGGAGCTATGGAGACTGGAGAGAAGGGGGTAAATATACTCAAAATACAGGGCATGAAATTCTCAAAGAATTAATAAAAAGGTTATTTAAAACAATCAAACAAACTAAATAAAAACTTTGAGAGTTGAGAATAATATCATGGTGAATATAAAGGAATAGCCAGAAAGGTTGGAAGCAAAGAATGGGATCCCTGAAGCCTTACCAAGATGGTAATCTCTGGGCTAGAGAGTTGGCACAACTCTCTTCCAGAGGACCTGAGTTCAGTTCTCAGTACCCACATCTGTAACTTACAACCATGTGTAACTCCAGCTCCTGGGGATTGCACCCCTCTTCTTATCTCCACAGGCACTCAAAAGTAAGTGAACAAACACATACTCATACAGGTAAATAACAATGAAAATAAATCTTAAAAGTATAAGAAAGCAAGTTGTAGTAAGAGCATCACAGTTGTGAGGTTAGCCAACTGCCCTCAGATCAGATTAACCACCACCATGAGGATCAGCAGACTAATGCCTGGCACTGCCTAGCCAACAGAGGAAGCAGTAGGGGGTCATGTTTCTGATGGCTAATTAACCTGACATTGTGGTAAACTGCCTTCTAAATACCTATGTTTATATCCATAGACAAAAGTGGCTCCCAGCCTTAATCAGAGGATCCTCTCCTTATAGTGAAAGTGGTGAATGCAGACTCATGGCTGCACAAGACACAGAGAAGTGACAGTTATGGGCCCTCCCCTACACAAGCCCCTGATAGCCCCCTCTAAAGCTCAGGGAGCATTGTGGAAGAAGGGGTGGGAAGCATGTAAGAGGGAAAGGCTGCAAAAATTGCCATTCTGTAGACTCAGTACAACCATCGAAATCACTGTCTCGCAACAACTTTAGTTACTTGGGCTGGGGCTGTGTAGGACTAGCCCCATCAACCATCAGTCATGGTTGTGACAGTCATGAAAGCAGAGGGTCTTACAGAGCCCTCCATTTTACCTTGAACTATTAGTTATTTGTGGGAAAACTTGTTAGAGTGGGCTGGATTCTAAGCTGATGGTACCTCCCTGGCCACACCCATGGGGTGGGTTCTAGGCCAATGGTACCTCCCTGACTACACCCATCGGGTGTTGTGTAGCAACGAAAAGATTTAGCATTGGGCCCTGAGAATTGAGTCATGATGGATATTTAAAGCGGACATGTTGGAATAAACTCTCTCTGTGTTTGAACCTCCACCTGCCTACACGTGGTTTGCTTTCCTGCGCGATCTTCCCACATGGGTACTCCTAGGATTAAGTGGGCCCCACCACAAATCCCGGCAGCGACCCCACAGTTATTGATAAGATTATGGGAGAGAGGAAATCACTGTCTTTTGTTGTATATCTCCTGCTGAGCCCACTGGGTTTCAAGAGATAGTTCCAAACAAATGGTCACAAAGATGGCCCTGATTAATCTTAGTGGATCACAAAACAAAACACAGACCTGAATATGTGAGAAAGATTTGTGGGGAAGATGGAGGGTATATGGGGGGAGGGACAGGTGGGGAGTGAAAGTGAGCAGTATGAATGCAGTAAATATGAGAAATTATAAACAAATGTATTCGGCTATCATGTAGGATGAGGTGCAAGGGCAGGATGAGACAGTAGCTTCACAGTAGATTGCAGGTGACACTGTGGACCAGGACTCTGGGGTGAGCTGCATGTATGAGAAGTGCTATCCTGGCCCTGTTGGAGAAAAGTGAGCCTCATAGGTTTAGGGACACAACATTTTGTTCTCATTCTAAAGTTCCTGGTCTGTACTCTGGGGGTATGGACTGGCATCTGCCGAGACCCTGCGAGGAGGTTAAGGAGAATGAATGAGGCACTAATGTGGGAAGACAGCTCTGTGGAGAGGCCTTGCTGGAGCTGAACCAGGAGATCTCTGTAGAGCCTCAGAGGAAGGTTGACTTCCTAGGACAAAATCAAATCCTCTGAGGAATGTAGGGTGGGAGGTGAGGGATTCCCCCCCCCCCCATTTTTAGCCTGTTATATCTGAAGAGGGATTCAGAAAGACTTTCTGGACTGAGAAAGTAGAGCCTTTCAGGATTGACAGTACTGGCCTGTCATATGTGCTGATGGAATCTGATCAGTGCACAGGCATGAAGTGCAGGCTTCGTGAGGAAGATCTGAAGACAGTGACCACAAGGAGAGGGGGAAGGAGAAGGTGGTGTACAGAGGTGGTCAGGAAATATACTGATGAAAGAGATGTCAGCTCTGCCCTAGAGAGCCATTTCTTTATTAAGAGTCAGACAGCTACACACCAGGGTGCTGGACAATGGCCCAGAATGCAAGGCTGGTCTTCTAAGGACACTGAAGATATTTCATTATTTTATGAATCCATGGTAGGAAGTAGGAGATTCTGGTGAATACCTGAGGAAGTTTTTCATCATAACTATAGCTGACAATGCCCTGGGGCGTATGATTACACACAAAGGGTCCCCCGGAATCTCCCTGTAGACAGAAAAAGGAGCAGTCTTAGTAGAGGTCCTCTCATCATTCCTTGTCCAACTCATTTTCTAAATGTTCTTCTTGGTTCACCCTAAAGATCTAGGTTTTCAGAGGAGAAGAGCTAAATACCATCACTTACCTTGGCCCTGAGTGGGGTGGAGAAGGACAGGCTCTGTGACCCACCTGGATGGAGTACCTGTGCCTGACCATGTCCCCTCTTCAGCCTAATAAGGGTTCTAGCTCTGCTTTGTTCTTTCATGGAGAGAGGGCAAGAGATTGGTGGAGGGAAAATTCTAGATGCCTGTGGGTTGACCTAGACTAGCAAGGGTTGTGTGGAGGGAGAAGGCCTGGCTATGTGTGTGCAGCATCGTCCTGTCCATGCGCAATCGTTTGAAGATTACTGGGTGCTTACTCCGCCTGCAGCTTTCTTTTCCTTAGGATTTCCCACACACAGCTGGCTGGACTTCTGGTAGTTTCCGAAGATATTTTGGCATTTCTTCTCTTCCTGAACTTGCAGCTTCACTTCCTGAAGTGTGTCAGACAGACTGCCATTGGTCAGTCCTCCCCAGCCTGCCACTCCACACAGCTGCCCAGGTTTCACCCAGGACTGGCTCTTTGGCAGGGCAATGACCTTCACAGCTCCATTGAGTTTAGCCTTGGATTTCAGCTGGGCAGAAAAATGAGAGATAATAGTTGAGGTCTGGACTATCATCAGGCTCAAGTCGAGGAATGAGGTTGGCTGTACCTCCTCCACTTCCAAAGCCTCCAAAGTCTCATTCTATTTTACTGGGACAAGTAAATCAGTCACCGGAGGAGAGGAGATGACACCCCAGTGAGCTGAATGCTACTCAGTAACCTGTAGGGGTAGACCAGACGTCAGAAAAATGGTACCTTTAGTAGCATGATGTCGTTGAGCTTTTTGCTTTTGTTATATCCCGGGTGAGGGACAGCTTTGAGAACAGGAATGAACTGCTGGCTCTTTTCCTCTTTCTTGATATTGTGTGCACCCAAGGTTACATTCATTTTTCTGTAAACATAAGATGGGTTTGGTCTGTCATAGGAGCAATACATTAGTGTCTGAAGTGCAGGTCGAGGGTTCAGCCCAAGGCAGAGTTTAGACTGAGTCAAATAGCCAGAAAGGCATGGGGAAGGTTGTGTCCAGCTAGTGGCCTATGTGGCCCAATTCTCCTCATAGCTTTTTGCACTGAGGCAAATCTGGTTTTTCTTCAGCCACCTTCCTGGGACCCTTCTCCAATACCTTCTGGTTTATATCCCATTTTCATCGGGTCAAATGGGGGAAAATCAGGTTGATCTTTACCTTTAGTTCTATATATTTAGGGATATTCCTGTTGTCATTTGGTCAATTCCAGGCAACAGAGACCCAGTTCCTTCTCCTTACCCTCCTTTACAGTGAGCTGCTGTCATTACGATGTTTTTTGCCACCAGGAAACCACCACAGCGCATCAGGTGTAATGTGCTGTTATAGAAATTTATGAATGCCATGAAGGGCCAGGAGTGGCGTTTGACCTCTGTCCCCCATTTGATTTCTCCTGAAATGGAAAAAGTTTTATGAAATCATATACTCACAGAAACTTTAGCACAATCTTAGTGGCTGGAAGAAGGGGCGTTTGACAGTGGGAGAGCCCACAGACTCAGACATGGATGCGGACAAGAGCCCACAGACTCGGACATGGACACAGACGAGAGTCTTTTGTAGGTGCTGTCACACACCAAGAAGGGGCTTCCGGCTTCTGCAAGAAGCATGGAGGGCTTGCAACATGACATCATTTCTACTTTTTCAGTTTCTTCTTTCAGTCATGATGGAACCAAGACTTTGTCCTGTATCAAGTAAGTTTCATGTACATGTTAAGGAAGAATTCTGCACAGGTTGTTTAGAAGTTCTAGATATACTCTCTCGTAAATGACAGTTACACTTCTGTCCTGCTCTCTTAAGCACTGGGCTGCTTTTGAAGAAGCAAATATGCTGGGCTTTTGGGGTAGAAAGCCCTGACTGCTTTTTCTTCCATTCTAACTCTCAGAACACAGTAAACACAACATTTAGAAACACAAGATCATTGTATAAACAATGAATGATCCTCAAATGTGCTGTGCCAGTACCTGGGAGGAGAGTTACTAATGGAGACTGATCCTCAGCATAGACTTATGTTCCTAAGGCACTGAAATAGCCTTCGGGACAAAGAAGCAGAGTGTGTAGCAGAGGGGATCAGAGTAAGATAATGGAGAAAGAGTAAGATGACTGGAGCATCCTGTTGGGACCCTGTCCCATCAGGCAGTGCAGCAGGGATGAGGACACACTTTTCTGTCTCAGGTTGTAATTCTTCTGGTAGACTCACACTGTTCAGAGGAATGGGAACAAGAAAAGGTGACATCTGGGAGTGTAAGTAGCAGATAGCTCTTGTAGTCCTAATTCAGGGTGTAGATCTAGGGATAAAGTTACCCACTGTAACTTTGGGCAATTAAAAATTATAGCGCTCATTTTCAAATATAATCTTCAGCCGGAGTGCTGTGAGATAATAATTTGTCATTTGTAAATGGCTAGGGTATGCTTCACCAGGGGCCTTTGCAAGTTGTTCTCTGTAATTTCTATGTCCTATTTATCCAGTGGTAGAGCTGGGGTTCAGCAGATCTCAGGGGATTAGTTGAGTCCAGGATGGGTCTTAGAGACAGCCTGACTGGGCACTGTGGACCTGTCCATGCTGTCCCATGCTGGGTATCTAGGGGTGGGGATGGTCACTTACCTGCCTTGGAGCTGAAGGGTAGGATGGTCACCAAGAGGAACAGGGGCAGAAGCATCTTCTCCAAATTCCAACCGGGTCTAAAGTGAAGTTTTCTTGCTCCTTACAACTTTTAAATACCTAGGTGAGGAGAGAGGGTCAGGGTTGGTGACTGTTAGTTTTGTTGTGATCACTAAGATTAGAGGTCTCATCATATCTCTTCTACGGTAGAGTGGTCTTTGTGGTGGTGAATGTGCAAGAAGCATGTTATTAGTCCGATACAGGTGAACATGATCACACTCCCCACAGCAATATTGACTCCCAGAAGGGAGGAAGAGTCCACTGGGGCCTTTGGCATTAGGGAGTCCTTGTTCCCTCAGACAGTGCTCTGTGAACAGCCGTATGATGCCTCTGGGTCTTGAATTTTTAGTTCCCCTTTCTAAAATACCACTTGTCCATCCAATATGACTCTCAAAGAAGAGTTCTATTTTTTCGGGGCTGGAGAGATAGCCTAGCGGTTAAGAGCACCAACTGCTCTTACAGAGGACCCGGATTTGATCTCCAGCACCCACATGGCGGCTGAGAACTGTCTGTAACTCCAATTCCAGGAGAACTCCAGTTCCAGGGGAATCCGAGACCCTCTTCTGACCTCTGCGGCATTGCGCAACATGGGTGCACAAACCTACATGCAGACAGCACATTCATATACGTAGAAAATAAATAAAATAAAAAAAAAGAAGAGCTCTATTTTTTCATAAGCCCAAAGAGTTTTGGTGCTTTGTTGTAAATTAAAAAGTGCCAGGGCTAGAGAGATGGCTAGGTGGTTAAGAATACTGGCTGCTTTTGCAGAGGACCCGGGTTTAATTCCCAGCACCCATATGGTTGCTAACAGCCGTCTATGATTCCAGTTTCAGGGAATCTGACACTCTCTTCTCTCTGTGGGCATGGCACAACACAGGTGCACTTAGACACACTTGGACAATATAGTCATACACATAAAATAAAAATAGTAAAAAAAAGAAAATGTAAAAATATAAAACACAAGTAAAAATAAAGTTTTATTGTTCTTAATATTAAAAAAATAAAAATAGTAAATAAAAATATATTTTTGGTCTTTTTGAGACAGGCTCTCCTTTTAGTCCCAGCTGGCCTAGAACTTGCTATGTAGATCAGGCTGGCCTTGAACTCACAGAGATCCACCTGCCTCTCCCTCCCAAGTGCTGGGATTAAAGGCATGAGCCGCCATGCCTGGCACACAAATAAAATATTTAAAAAATGTGCCAAACACTGGTATATTCTGTGACACCCTGGAGAAAAGCTGGGTCATCTATGAATTTCTTGGTAACTTTGAACACTACAGAGTATGACACGAGCAGCAGGAATTTCAGGTGACGTGCTAATGAGATGTTGACACAGTGTGAGAAGAGAAGTCAATGACAGACTAGGAGAGCTTCAGAGGAAGAATTTGACAGAAAAGTGTCCAAGGTCCTGGGCCAGCCTGTTAAAGATACTGTTCTCATCTTCATGACATTTCAAAAGTCAAAACCACCTCAGCATCAAAGTGGTCGCTGACATGAAAGTAGAGATGATGAGTGCATGGGAGCTTTTCCATTCATTTTGAATTTCCCCTTTCACTCTTGTCCAAACTGACAAGGTCACCTGGTCTCCCTGCGAGAACTATGATGTACGCAAAGCCTGTCCACTGCTGGCTTCCTGTCTCTACTGAGGAATCAGCTGTAGTTTCTTTTGCAGTTCTGTTGACACAGGTGGAAAATTTTAGGTTTAAAGTTTCAGGTATTAGAATGCTAAGAGCCAACCTGCCATTTTAGGCTACGTTCATTGGCGATATAATTTAATACAGACTCAAGAAGAGTTCTGACATCTTCTGCCATGCTGCAAATAAGTATCTTACTGATTTTGCATGTGTTGGATATTCCCATTTTTATTCTCTGCTCAGGGGACATTAAAGGGAATATTGATGTCTTGTTACTTTGTTAACTACTCAGCCTATTCCCTTAAACTTGCAAATGATAAAATTTTCAGTAATGTTGGAACAGTTATTAACTGTGTGATACATGTAATTGTCTGCTATGCTAAAATTCACCAGGCTTTCTAAGCTTAGCTAAATTAAAGATAACAGATTATCTCATTACTCCTTTACAAGTTGATTATCATCAAAGGCATCCTGCCATACCATCATCCTGTTCACAATTTCTGTTGCTGATTTCTTATAATCTTGACAGTGCCATCACATTTCCTGGTAGATAATTGTCTTTGAGTTATTGGGACACTCTTTTGGGTTAGCCTTCTACCCCACATGGCTCGAGGTTCCACTATCTCAGGGCTTCCTGAGGACCATTTGCCATTGCCAAGCAGTCACTGTGAGCTCGTGTCCTTTGTCTCCTTTCTCTGGTGTTCCTTCCCAGAACTGATTATGATTGGTGCTCTGACCAAACACTGGAGAATCTGTGTGTGAGTCTGGAGCTTGAGTGAAGAGTTTCACTGAGAGTTTCACCGATGAATGTATAAACAGCCTTGGGACATTGTGAACAGAAAGAAGGGAGGCATGGCTTATTTGTGTATGGACTGGTATACACAATATATATGAAAGCATATCCTAAAGGGTCAGGGAAAAATGCATGAAAAATAATGGGAGAAAAATCTCTAGTGTTAGGTGGGAAAAACCCACTGAGTCTCTCCCTTGGAGGCCAATGAGACTCCAAGCAGGAGAAAGTTAAGACAACAGAGCAGGCTGTGTGGACCCTATCCCTTGGGTTTGCACTCATACTTTCCTGGCTGCCCAGGCCTCAGGCCAGTTCGATAGAGAAAATTCTGCAATTAAGTTTCCTCTTCCTAAGTGTGTCAAGTTGGCAAGCTGACCTATCCAGCACAATAGTCTTTTCTATATTTTATGTTGGAAAAAAATGTGAGACTTTTACTTGAAATGAAGAATCAAGGAAAAAGCTTCATGCCCTTCAAATATTAAGAGTAAATATATAATAGATCTGAATGTAAAGTGCAAAGCCATAATAACACTTCTAAAACCTCATATAGAATAAGATATAGATGATCTTTGAGTATGGCAATAAGTTTTTAGAAAAAAAAACCCCAAGGGCATGATCAAGAACCCGTGAGATATAAGCTAGGCTTTATTAAAAGTAAAGTCCTTCTTGCTTGTGAAATGATAAAATTAGTATCGAATGGTGTTGATCAGATGTCAGAGAGGGTAGGAAAGAAGGGGAATTGGGGAGGGATTGTATTGTTAATGGGTAAAAGTTGCAGCTGGGCAGGAGGAACAAGGTCTGATGTTGCCTTGCACCAGGTGTGATTACAAGTAACAAGGTTGTACTGTGTGATTCACATACGTAGAGTGAATATGCTGAATGGTCTCATCATAAGATTACAAATGTCTGAAATGATAATTAACCTATGTGTCCTAAGTAGATTAAGATGCAAGGAATAAATATGCAGAAATATTATAATCAAACCCATTAGGATGTTGAACTTGTCACTTTTGTGTAAACCAAATATCCAATAATTCCTTAAAGGGAAAAATAATTATTTTGGGTCATGGTTTCAGAGGTTCAGTCTCTGCTAACTTGGCTTTGCGTTTCTGGGCTGTTGAATTCTCATGGGTAACCCAGAGCAAGGTCAGGGACAGAACTGTTGGAAGGTCTATGGTACATTTTCAAAAGAGAGAGTCCAGTCCTAGGATTTGAAAGTCTATGGTATTCAGTAGGGGCAATGTCCTCCCTTTTTTCATGAGGTAATGACATTTACTCTCATTTTATAATGAATATGCATTTACTTTAAGCAGCTTCTAGAGTGCTAGGTTTCCATGTGACTTTTTTCTTTTTCTTTTTTTTTTCTTCTGTGTATGAGTGTACTGTCTGCATGCAGGTCTGTGCACCCGTGTCGTGCAATGCCGCGGAGGTCAGAAGAGCGTCTTGGATTCCCCTGGAACTGGAGTTCTCCTGGAATTGGAGTTACATATGGTTCTTAGCCACCATGTGGGTGCTGGGGATTGAACTCGGGTCCTCTGCAAGAGCAGTCGGTGCTCTTAACCACTAGGCTATCTCTCCAGCCCCAGCATATGGCTTTTTTCTTACCCTCCCACTCCCCACCATTTAACCCTTCCTACCCCATGATTCCTCTTGTCCCCTTTATGTCACTGCACTCTACCTCCCCTCCTAGGAATTTCCCTGCCTCCAGCCCATGGCATTCACTAGTTTCTTTGATCTCTCTGGATTTTCATATTGAAATGTACATATCTAAGATTTCAAAGGTAGCATCCATTTGTGAGAGAGAACATGTGACAATTATCTTTCTGGGTCTGGGTTACCTTATTCAGGATGATTGTCTCTAGTTCCATCTATTTACCTGTGACTTTCATGATTTCATTTTCAAATAAGTGAATCATGTTCCATTGTGTATATTTGTCACACCTTCATTACCCATTTGTCTGTTGATGGACATCTATGTTGCTTCCAGTGTCTGGTTATTATGAAAAGGGCAGCAATGAACATGGATGAACAGGTATTTTTTGGGTGTATGCCCAAGTGTGATATGGCTGGATCGAATGGAAGATCGATTTTCAGCTTTTTGTGCAATGTCCACACTGGTTTCCACACTGGCTGCACCAGTTTGGACTGCACCAACAGTGGTAAGACTTCCCCTTTCTCTACAACCTTGCCAGCATTTGTCATTGTTTGCTTTTTGATCTTTGCTATTCTTGCCTTATGTCCTAATATGTGGTCAATTTTGGAAACATTTCAATGGGCTATGTAGAATAAAGTGTATTCTTTGTTGTTTGGGTGGAATGCTGTGCAGATATCTGTTTGGTCCATTTGATTTATGATGTCATTCAATTTCAGGGTTTCTCTATTTAGTTTTTGCCTGATTGACCAGTCTATTGGTTACAGTATGGTAACAAAGTCACCCATTAGTAGTGTGTTTGAGTTCATGTATGCCTTTAGATATAATAGAGTTTCTTTTTATGAAAATGGGTAAAACTATGTGTGTGGTGCACATATGTTTAGGACTGTAATATTTTGGTGTATTTTTCCTTTAATGAGTATGAACTGACCTTCCCTATCTCTTCTGAGTTGCTTTAATTTGAAGTCTATTTTGTTAGATTTTAGAATTACCACACATGTTTGCTTCTTAGTTTTTTATGCTTGGAATATCTTTTTCCATCCTTTTCTCTTGAGGTGCTGTGGATCATTGATTGATCTCCAGACACACTCCTTACTGAGGAGCTATTGGCAGTGGATAGTTTTCGAGGTGGGTAGAATCTTTTGTTTTGAGGATGTAGCCACCGGTAGGTCTCCCATGCCCCAATGGATGGCTGCATACTCATGTACAGATCGGTAGCAATAACTGGACTTAAGTAGGTTTAAAAAATGAAACCATTCTGGTGTCCATCAAGTAATCAGTTGTTATTCTGATAACTCTGCCCTAATATGTGACCTACCCTTTGTCTCCTACAGCTCCCAGAGCCCTGTCTTTAGTCCGTTTTTAGTTTTTATTACAGTACTTCATGGAAAGTTTCTTTTCTGGTCCTGACCATTTACTGTTCTCTAGACCTCTTATAGTGGGTGAGTTTTTCTTTTCTGCTTTTTTAGAAAGTTCTCCTGTGATTTCAGAGCAAATGTTATTTATGTTTTTGGCTTTAGATTTGTTTTTTTGGAGAGGCCATGTTAGAGAGAATATGGAAGGAGTTGGAGGATAGAAATGAGAGGTTGATATGATTATATTTCACAGATACAAAATTCAAAGAAGTAAGGAAAAATAAAAAAAAATTAAGAAAAAAGTAAGAGAAAGCCTATAGAATTAAGCAGAAACTCCTCAAAAGAAGAATTATAAATGTCCAGGAAATACCTCTAAAAGTGTTCAATGTCATTAGCCACCACGGAAATGCAGATTAAAAACTCTTTAAGATTCCATATCACTCCCTAATAAGCCAAGTTTAATCCCTGAAACTCACAAAAAAGCCAGGTACAATGGTGCACATCTGTAATCCCAGCATTTCTAAGACTAGATGGGAGATGGGCACAGAATCATGGGGAATTGCTCTGGCCAAGTAGCCTGAAGTACGTAGCCCAGCAACGGAAATGAGGTTTTGCCTCAAGGTGGAAGGAAAAGCCAATTCCCTAAACTTGTCCTCTGTCCTCCACATTTTCACCCACGTTCCCCCACATGCTAAATACATAAATATTTAAAAATATAGCCTTTAAAAATATATAGGATATATAAAAATATATCCTACCCTAGAATAAACCCCAAAGTGGAGAGCCATAGAAATAGACACAGACGTCAGCCTCTGGCCTCCATATACAATTATAAGAAAATAACTTGTTTTCTTTTTTTCTTTCTTAATTTTTTTATTTGACCAGTAAGTACACATAGGCAATAAACATAAGGAGTGTCCATATAAACCCAATTAGTTAACATCTGGGTCCAGTTTTTGTACAGCCTAGGGCCCCCAAGTCCAGTTGAAGAGATTTGCTTACATAAACATGATCAAAAAAAAAAAAAAAGACAAAAAAATCTAGTCAGTTTTTGCTGTTTCATCCTTCTTCCTTGGCCCCTACAATCTGACATACCATCCTCTTCCGGGAGAGTCCCTGGGCTTTGGAGTGGAGGACAAGAGAGAGTGAGAGAAAGAAGATCCATTTTTTTTCTCTGATGTAACTGGTTAAACTCTTAGGACTGTCCAAGTTCTGTTTGGAACTGACTGGTGGGTCATTTGGCAGTCTCCTTTTAATTCTAGTAATAAAGCACAAATAGTAACAAATATTAATGATTATAACAAGAAAATAACTTGTCTTTAGTTTATTCAATTTGCTACATCACATGGGTCAAGACACCAGTGCTGCTTATTGTCTTAGTAAGTTGTTGTACCCATGGTCTGTGGCTGCTTTCTTGCTTTTACAACAGAGTTGATCAGTTGTGCCCCAAGAGTAACAGAGGAGACATAAGATAAAATATTAGTTTGAGTTGAAATTGATTTACTTGACAATAGAAATCACCTTGGGGATTGGGTGAGTGTAGCTCTGCATGGCCTGGAACTCACTAGGTAGCAATGGCTGGCTTCAAACTCAAGCTCCTGACAGTCCTCTTGCCCCAGCCCCATGATTGCTGGAATAAAGATACAAGCCACCATACCTGATGGGACCACACTTTGTAATAGATACTTGATAAATATTAAGCAAACAAAATATAGGTAGGTGTGTTTCTACTGAGTCTAAAAGGCCTAATGAATTCTTTTTTATTTTATTATTTTTATTTTATGTGTATGTGTATATTACCTGCATGTAAGTGTACCCCTGTTGTGCAGTGCCCTCTGGGGATAGAAGAGGATGTTGGATTTCCTGAAACTAGAGTTATAGACAGTTGTTAGCTGCCATGTGGGTGCTGGGATTTGAACCCCGGGTCTTCTGCAAGAACCATCAGTGTTCTTAACCACTGAGCCATCTCTCCAGCCCGAATGAATTATTTTTAAAGATATGAAACATTTGGGTCTGACACATGTAATAATAAGTATGTTAAATAGCCACATGAATGCCACACAGTTTAAGAAAGAAATATTCCTGTGATGGCTCAGCAGGCCAGGCCACTTGTATCCAAGCCTGACGACCTGAGTTGGATCCTTGGAGCCCACAGGTGAAAGGAGAGACCAACTCCCAGAGGCTGTCCTCTGATCTCTACATGTACATCCTGTGCTTCCACTGTCACATAGAGAAAAATGAATAGATGTAAAAAAATTGAGAAGAAGAAACAGTTGTACACTTGAAACAAAAAGATTCTATCTCGGCCCAGTCAGAATGGTGTAGATGTGGGGAAAGTGGACTCTTGTATACTGCTGTTGTGAACGTAAACTAGCAGAGCCCTAGTGGAAATCAGTCTCCAGGTTTTTTCAAAATAAAACTGCCACACGACTTGGCTCTACCACCCCTGGCCTTTTACCTAAAGGACTCTATACCCTATGACAGGGATACTTGCACATCCATGTCCATTGGTGTCCTGTTCATAATAGTTAGGAAATGCAAGCAGTCTAGATATTCCCACAAGTGATGAACAGATAAAGAAGATGTGGTACATGTATACAATGGAATGTTATTCAGCTGTAATGGAAATGAAGTTGTGAAATTTGTAGGGAAATGGATAGAATTGGAAAAATTATTCTTGGGTAACCCAGCCTCCAAAGGACAAACACTACATGCTCTTTCTCATGCGAAGATTCTAGCTTTCGGTCTTTAGATCTGTATGTCTAACAGGAAGTATCTGTGGAAACCAGGAAACAAGGAAGGAAATGGGAGTGGGGAAGGTGACCTTAAAGGAGGAGGGATAGTAGAACATAGGGAAAAAGAAAGTAAAGAGGGCGAATAATATGGATGGAAAGGTTCAGGCAGGGAAGGAGGCAGGGAAGTTGCAGGGAGGGAAGGAGGCAGGGGAGTTGCAGGGATGAGAGTGTGGGAAGGGAGGATGCTTACTAATAAAAATGGAGAATAAAGAAACCACATAGAAAGCAAGATGAATGATGAGAGGACAGTGGAGAGAAGGGAGTATGGGGGGAGGGAGGATTAACACTAAAGGCCTTTGAAAAAGTCATATGGCAACCTATCACTATATAAACTTCCTAACATGTATACATATATAAAAAGAGTTAAAATAGAGATGCCCCCTCTAGACACCAGAGGCCCACAAATAAAAAGCCCAGAGAGAAAGGAATGGATTGCTTCTTTTGGAGTTGTTGGTCAGTGGGATCTCATATTCTTGCAAACACTATTGGCTATCACTAGTGCTCTTGGCTACCCTCCAGAACATGATGGTAAGACCCTATTGCTGAAGACTAACTACATACTTGAGCCATACAACCTGGAGAAATCAAGGTTGTACTGACATGGAAGCTTCAACCCTACTGGCTAGCTTTTAAAAAATACTTTCTGGGCTGGAGAGATGGCCTAGCAGTTAAGAGCGCCAACTGCTCTTGCAGAGGAACTGGGTTCGATCCCCAGCACCCACATGGTGGCTAAGAACTGTCTTTGACTCCAGTTCCAGGGGAAACTGATGCCCTCTTCTGACCTCTGAGGCATTGGACAACATGGGTGCACAGACCTGCATGCAGACAGTACATTCATACACATACAAAAATAAATAAAAAATTAAAAAACTTGCTTTTTATTTTATGTGTTTGAGTGTATTGCCTGCATGCACAGTAAGTGTGCCCATGTCATGCAATGTCCACAGGAATCGGAGGAGGCAGCAGATACCCAGGAGCAGTTGGATTCTTTCCCTGGAACTATTGGCAATTAATAGCTGCTGGGAGAGTCAGTTCTCCTTAATGTGTGATCCTAGGTATGTTGACCAGGCTCCAGGGATGGACCCACACCTAAGAGCGTTTGGGCAATACAAATTGTACTCAATGGGCTTTTTGTTTTTGAAAAGAAAGAGGACTTGAAGCTGGGGTGTAGTAAAAGAGGTGGAGATGGATCTGAATTTATGGGAGAAAGGGAGTGAATATGATCAAAATACTGAAATGAAATTCTCAAAGAATTAATAAACATGTTAGTTAAAACAAAACAAAACTAAGTACTAAATAGTTGGAAAGACGAGTGTTAGGAATAGGAATTTTAAACTGAGAACCCTCTCCCAGGTTTCGGCACAAAAATCTTAGGAGTAGGGGTGGAAAGAGTTGCAGGTGGAAAGGAAGGTGGGTGCTGGGGATCAGACCCGGGTCCTCTGCAAAAGCTGTTGGCACTCTTAACCGCTAGGCCATCTCTCCAGCCCCATGGGGGGGGGTGTCTTTTTAATGAAACTAGTATCAACCAATAGGATTATAAAGGAGAAGGTGGGAAGATTGGAAGAGAAGAATAGGATCCACAAAGCCTTGTGAAGAAAGTCAATCTCTATGTTGGTGTGCTGGATAGCTGTAGTGTCAACTTGACACACCTGGGTTGAGGGGGCCTCAATTAGGGAATTGGCTCCATTGGACTGGCCTGTGGCCAACTCTGTAGAGTGTTGTCTTGACTGTTGATGTGGGAGGTCCCAGTCCGCTGTGGGTGGTGCTACCCTGAGCAGGTTGTTATGTACAGTACAGGAAAGCAGGCTGGGCATGGGTCAGAGGAGCAAGCCAGTAAGCAGCATTTCTCCATTTCCTGTGATTCAGCTCCTGCCTTCACGTTCCTGCCTTGCGTTCCTATGGTGGGTGTCGGGTCAGTGTCTTTGAGTCATGTGTGACTGCATTCCACACACTGTCTTTCCCTTCTTGGATCAGGTCCAGGACTTGTCTCCTGCCTGCAGGCCGACAGTCTCTGGGCTTCGCTTCCGCAAGAAGGGAGGAGGGAAAACCGCAGGAGATCACCCATAGGAAAAATGAGCAGACTCACACACACTCTTGGAGAGCCAGGGAGGATAGGAACTCCATTTATTTTCTGTCAGTGAGGTCTATATATTCAAGACTACTGTGCTTTGGGCAAGGAAGTGGGGAGCAGGCAGAAGGGAGGGGTGAGCCAACTTGGCTCTAATTGGGGGGCCTGCAGAGCTCCGGTTTGTGCAACAGGTAAACTAGAGGTGTGACATTTTGCTCAATGCCTCAAGGGAAGGGGTCTGGAACTTTGCAGAGATAGGGTGAAGCAAGAATCATTGTAATATCCTGAATCTTCCGGCTACAGATAACTCTGGAAGCCCACAGAGATATCAGATAAATGGAGATCTCCGGGGACAGGCTTACAAGTTCTCACTTCAAGCCACATGCAAAGTTTCATTCCCACAGGTGGGCTCCATCAATGAAGAACTGTTACCCAGGAGATGTGAGCCAAATAAACCCCTTCCTCCCCAAGTTGGAATTGGCCAGTGTTTTGTCACAGCAATTGGAAGGAAGCTGGAACAGTTGGAGAGATGGATCAACTGTCAAATGCACTTGCTGTTCTTCCAGACACCTGGGTTTAATTCTCACTGCCCAATCTGCTGGCCTGTAACTCCAGCTCCTGATGATTGCACTCCTCTTTTGGACTCCACAGGCACTCAAATGCACCTGTATACACACACACACACACACACACACACACAAATAAAAAATAAATAACTTTTATGAAATGTCAACCTGGTTTTATTGTTAGAATATTGTTGGACCAAATCATTATAAATATATTATAAAGTGAAAGTTTTTTAAATTGAGTTTTTGCTAATTTCATAGAATATATTTTGATTGCATTTATATTCCTTCCCCCTACCTATAACCTCCCTAACTATCTCCATCCAATTTCATGTACTCTATTTTATATATATTAAAGCATCAAATAACTCTTAGAAAAAAAGTACCATGTGCCCACCTGTGCCATAAGAGCTTTACTGCTGTGGGGGTAGCCAGCTGTGCTCTGATCAGAACCAACCCACACCATGAGGGGCAGGAGACCAATGTCTGGTACTGTATGCCTGGCTAGCAACCAGGGGAGGCAGTGCGTCCACAGAAGCAACACATTTCTGAAGTGTAATTAAACTGACATAGTGGGAAACTGCCTCCCAAGTACCTGTGCGTATATCCATAGACAAAAGTGGCTCCCAGCCTTAATCGGAGAAGCCTCTCCTTACAGTGAAAGCCTCTCCTTACAGACTCATGGCTGTACAAGATGCAGGGAAAAAATGATAGTTATGGGCCCTCCTCTAAATAAGTCACATATTCCCTCCTCCCCCCAAAGCTCAGGGACTATTGCACAAGAGGGAGTGGGAAGTAAGAGCTAGCAGATAGGGTGAAGGGCTGTGAAATAGTGCCAGCCTCTAGAATATTACAGTTATTAACTCACAACAACTACAGTACCTGGGCTGGGTTCACACAACAATCAGTCATGGAATGAGGGAGGCTTACAAGGTCCTACCCTTTACCTTTGGCTATTGGCTACTGACAGATTATAGGCGAGAGGCCAATCACTGTTTTGAGTCATGTACCCGCCACTGCAGATCCCACCCGCCTCCAACACATAGCTCCAAACTCACAGTTACACAGGTGGCCCTGGCTAACTTTATGGGTCACAAAACAAAGCATGTAGACCTGAATGTGTGGAGAGATTTGTGGGGAGGGTGGAACATGTACAAGAATTGGAGTGTTGTCTTGATTGGGAAGTGGGCAGTGAGACTAGTGTGCATGGAGTAATGTGAGAAATCATTTTTAAAAGTGTGTCAGACTGACATGTATGATGAGAGAGAGATAGCTACTCAGTGGATTGTGACTCTGAGCACATTCCAGGTCTCGGGGGTGAGCCCATTGTATGGGAAGTGCTGACCTGGCCCTGTTGCATTAGAAGTAAGCCTGTAGTTCTACGGACACAGTTGGTCCCATTCTCATGCTTCTGATGTGAGGGATGGAACTACAGGGCATCTCCTGAGACAATGCAGGGAAGTTAAGAAGGATGACTGCGGGGCTGAAGAGATGGCTCAGCAGTTAAGAGCATCGACTGCTCTTGCAGAGGACCAGGGTTCGAGTCCCAACACTCACATGATGGATAAAAACCATCTTAGACTGGGCGTGGTGGTACATGCCTTTAATCCCAGCACTTGGGAGGCAGAGGCAGGCGGATCTCTGTGAGTTCAAGGCCAGCCTAGTCTACAGAGCGAGCTCTAGGCCAGCTGGGACTAAAGGGAGACTCTGTTTCAAAAAGACACAAAAAAAAAAAAAAAAAAAAAAAAGAAAAGGATGACTGTAGTAGTAAGGTGGGCTGACAGCTTGGTGGAGAGGCCTGCTAGAGCTGAGCCTTCAGTAGCATGATGTCCTTGACAAGTGTTTTTACTATTAAACTCTGGTGAGACCTGGGAGGAATCTCAGAGGAAGGTGGACCTCCTAGGACAAAAGCAATTCCTCCAAAGTATGTGGGAGGTGAGGGCTTTTGGTCTTTCTCCCTTTTGTGTATGTCTTTTTGAGACAGGGTCTCCCTATAGCCACAGCTGTCCTGGAACTCACTATGTAGACCAGGCTGACCTTGAACTCACAGGGATCCACCTGCCTCTGCCTCTAGAGCGCTTGTATTAAAGGTGTGCTCCACCACGCCCAGCGATCCTTCTCCCTTTTTAAAGCCTGTTAAATCCGAAGAGGAATTAAGAAAGAAAGAAAGGCATCCTTCAGGGCTCAAGAAAGGTAGACCCTTTCAGGATGGACGGTACTGGCCTTTATATGTGCTGACAGGATGGGGTCAGTGCACAGGCATGAAGTGCAGGCTTCGTGAGGAGGAGCTGAAGACAGTGGCTGTGAGAAGAGGAGGGGGAAGGAGGTCAGGAGATGTACTGATGAAAGAAAGAGACGTCAACTCTGCCCTAGAGAGCAATTTCTTTATTAAGAGTCAGGTAGCTGCACACCAGGGTGCTGGACAATGGTCCAGAATGCAAGGCTGGTCTTCTAAGATCACCGAAGGAGTTTCATTGTTTTCCGAATCCAGGGAAGGAAGCTGGACATTCTGGTGAATACCTGAGGAAGCGTCCCTTTCTTGGGGAGATAACTGAAAATGCCCTGGGGCACATTGTCACACAGGAAGGGTCCCCCAGAATCTCCCTGTAGAGAGAAAGGAACAGTCTGAGCACCCACTGTCTTATTACTCCATTCAGACTCATTTTATACCTGTTCTTCCTGGTTCCAACTAAGGGCTTAGGGTTTCAGAGAGAAGGTGTAAGTGCCATCACTCACTTCGGCACTGAGTGGGGTGGAGGAGGGCAGGCTGTGACCCCCGGAGTGGAGCACCTCTGCCTGATTGTGTTTACTCTCCAGTTCAATTAGGATTCTAGCTTTGCTTGGGTTTCCCATGGAGAAGGCCAAAAGATTGGCTGAGGGAAATGCTAGATGCCTATGGGTCGAGATGGCTGTGCTGCTACACACAGATACCAGACAGGCAGGGGTTGTGTGGAGAGAGAAGGCCTGGCTGTGCGTCGGCAGCATCATCCTGTCCACCGGCAATCATTTGAAGATCCCTGTGTTTTTACCTTGTTAGCAGCCTTCTTGCCCCTAGGACCTCCTACACAGATCTGAGTGGACTTGTGGTAGTACTTGAAGGTATTTTGACATGTCTCGTCTTTCTGAACTTGCAGCATCACTTCCTGAAGCTTGGCAGGCCGATTGCCATTGGTCAGTCGTCCCCAGCCTGCCACTCTGCACTGCTGCCCAGGTTTCACCCAGGACTGGCTCTTTGGCAGGGCAATGATCTTCACAGCTTTATTGATTTTAGCCTTGGATTTCAGCTGGGCAGAAGGAGGAGAGATAATAGTTGAGGTCTGGACTATCAGCAGTCTCAAGTCTAGGGATGAGGTTGGCTGTACCCCCTCCCACAGAAACACACTTCCTCAGCCTCCAAAGCCCCATTCTATTGTACCAGAACCAGTAGACCAGTCACTGGAGCAGAAGAACTGACACCTAAGTGAGCTGAATCTACTTAGTAACCTGTAGGGGTAGACCAGATGTCAGCAAAATGTTACCTTTAGTAGCATGATGTCATTGGCAAGTGTTTTTCTATTAAAGCTCTGGTGAGGGACAGCTTTGAGAACAGAAATGAACTGCTGGGTCTTTTCCCTTTCCTTGATATTGTGAGCACCCAAGGTTACATTCATTTTTCTGTAAAGGTAAGATGCATTGGGTCTGTTGTAGTATAATTAAAGCAGCATCTGGATGCATGTTGAGAGTTCAACCCAAGGAGAAGCAGAAGCTGAGTCAAATAGCCAGAAAGACATTGGGAAAGCTGTGTCCTGCCACAGCCCTTATGTGGATTATAATTTCCTTTCCGTTTTTTTTTTTTGCACTGAGAAGAATGTGGGTCTCTTTCCATAACCTCCCCTTCCAAACAGATCCTTTCCCAATACCCTATGCTCCTATATCTCCTGTCTCTTTGGGCAAAACAGAAGAAAATTAAGTTTATTTTTGCTTTTGGTTCTATACATTTAGGACATTTCTGATCTGTTGTCATTTGGTCGTTCCTCTCAGAAAAGAGCCCGTTATTTCTTACCTTCCATTACAGTGAGCTGCTGTCATTACAATGTCTTTTGCCACCAGGAAACCACCACAGCGTGTCAGGTGTAATGTGCTATTATAGAAATTTATGAATGCCATGAAGGGCCAGGAGTGTGGTTTGACCTCTGTGCCCCAACTGATTTCTCCTGAAATGGAAACATTGTTAAGAATCTCTGTGCCGTGACCTGGTGGCTGGAAGAAGGGATGTTTTATGGCAGGAGAGACTAGAGGTTTGGACACGGGGAGAGGAGAGCCTTGTGGGGGGCCCTTACACACTAAAGAAGGGCTTCTAGCTTCTTCTTCAAGCCCTCCATGATTCTCCATAATATAGCTCTTCTAGTTTTCTGGTAGTGATGGAGCCTAGTCTTTGTCCTGAATAAAATCAGCTTAATGTGCACGTTAAGGAAGAATTCAGCATAGTTCTTCTATGCTGAAGGTAAAGACTATACTCTGTACTCTCTGATCACTTACTGTTACACACACCTCTGCTTCTCAGATATCTGGGGCCTGTTCACTTAAGCATTGGGTTGCTTTCTTTTTCTTTTTTTTTTTTTTTTTTTTTTTTTTTTGTATTTTCGAGACAGGGTCTCTCTGTAGCCCCAGCTGTCCTGGAATTCACTTTGTAGACCAGGCTGGCCTTGAACTCACAAAGATCTGCCTGCCTCTGCCTCCCAAGTGCTAGGATTAAAGGTATGCGCCACCACACCCGGCCACTTTTTTAAAAAATTTATTTCTGTATGTGTATGAATGAACTGTCTGCATGTAGGTCTGTGCACCTGTGTCGTGCAAAGCCGCGGAGGTCAGAAGAGGGTGTTGGATTCCCCTGGAACTGGAGTTCTCCTGGAATTGGAGTTTCAGACGGTTCTCAGCCACCATGTGGGTGCTGGGGATCAAACCCGGGTCCTCTGTAAGAGCGGTTGGTGCTCTTAACCGCTAGGCCATACCTCCAGCCCGTTTGTTTTTTTTGGTCTTTTTTTCCCAGCTGGCTTTGAACTTGCTATGTAGATCAGGCTGGCCTTGAACTCACAGAGATCTGCCTGCTTCTGCCTCCCCAGTGCTGGGATTAAAGCTGTATGCCACCACACCCAGCATGCATTGGACTGCTTTTGAAGAAGTAAACTTGTTGATTTTAGGGGGCTGAAAACTGTACTTTTTCTTCCATTATAACTCACAGTACATAGTAAATATACTACTTAAAAACAAGATGGGTGACAATGAGGAAGCTTTTGGCCTTTGGAGTTTATAGCCCTCATTTTCAATTGCATCTTTCTGTCAGAGTCCAATGATAGTTTACTATTATGTCACCTTCAGATGACTGGGGTGTGGCTCACCAAGTCTTTTTGCAAGTAGTTCTCTAGTTTCTGTGCCCAATTTTTCTAATGATAGAGCTGGGGCCCACGAAACCTTTCGGTGTGAATTGAGTCCTGGATGGAACATAGAGACAGCCTGACTGGGGCACTATGAAGTGTCAGTGTTGCCCCATCCCAGGTGTCTAGGGATGGGGATGGTCACTTACCTCCTTCAGCCTTGAAGGGTAGCATGGCCACCAAGACAAACAGGTACAGAAGCATCTTCTCCAAATTCCAACCAGGTCTAAAGTGTAACTTGCTTGATTCTCATAACTTTTAAACCCCTAGGTGAGGAGATATGGTTAGGGTCAGTGACCACTAATTTCCTTTGTGATCATTAAGATACGAGGTCTCATTGTATTTCTTCCCCAACCAGAGAGAGGTCTTTGTGGTAAATGTGCAATAAGTGTTGTTAGTCAGTTGCAGGTGACCATGACCATTCTCCTCACAGCAATGCTGACTACAGGGAAGTGTCTACAGGGAACTCTTGGCATTGGGGAGTCTTCTTTCCCTCAGTCAGTGCTCTATGAAGGGTGGTATGATGGCTCTGTGTCTCACATTTGTGATTAGATAATTGTCCCCTTCTAAAACAACATGTCTCCATCCAAGTCTCTAAGGAGAGCTTATTTTTTCATGGACCAAAGGAGTTTTTGTTGTTTTGTTGAAAATTTAAAAGTGCCAAATGCTGGTCTCTTCCAAGATACACTAGAAAAAAGCTGGTTCATCTACTCATATATTGAAAGTTAGAACACCATGGAGGTATGGGATGAGAAGCAGAGATTTTGGAGGAAGTGTTAATGGGCTTGTCGATGATGGTATTAGGAAAGAAGGATATGACCCAATAGGAGAACTTTAGGTGTTAACAGAAAAATGTACTACATCCCATGTCCCTCTGATAAAGTCACATTTTGAAGGCTCAAAACACATAGGCATCAAAGTAGCTAGTGGCACAAAAGTAGTGACGGTGACTAGAAGCAATGCTCTGCCATTCCTGCTGGGTTCCTGTCCATTCTTGTCCTACCTGCCAAGGACATCTGGCCTCTCAGTGAAGACTGTGACACAGGGAAAACTCTTCCACCATTGGCTTCCTGTCTCCATGGAGAATCCAGCTGTAGTTTGGCCTGCAGTTCTGTACGCACAGGGACCTGGAGAATGTCAGCTTTGAATGTAAAATTTCACATATCTTTCTTCTTAGAATACCAGGAGTCAACTTGACATTTTAGATGATATTTATTGTCAACATAATTTAATATACATATAAGAAGACTTCTGATATCCCTGTCAAGTGGCATCATACTGATTTTGTATCTTTTGGGCCAGTCAACACACCAAATCTGGAGTTAACAAGCATTTTCTCATTTTTCCTTCTTTGCTCAGGGGACATTTAAGGGACTATTACTGTTTTCTTTCATTGTTAATTCACTCTTATCATCTTCCTTCTAACATGAAAATGATAAATATATTCAGTAACATTGGGGCAATTATTAGATATCTCTGTGCTAGCATGTAAGTATCTGCTAAAGTAAAACTCGAGATTTTATAAGCTTAGAAAATTTAAAGACTCTGGATTATAATGCTGCTCCTACACCAGTTGTTATCATTGAAATGTATCCGGTCATACTCTGTCGTGTTTTCATAATTTCTGCTGCTGATTTCTTGTACCTTGATGGTGCTATCACATTGTATGGCAGATAATTGTCTTTTGAGCCATTGGCACACACTTTTCGGTTAGACTTCCACCCCACACATTGGCTCAATGTCCCATTATCTCAGAATTTCCTGAGGGCCAGTTAACACTGCCAAGCAGTTATTCTGTGAGCTTCTCTTTTGCTCTCTGTGGCCATTTTCAGAACTGATTATGATTGTTCCTCTGACTGAGGGCTGGAGAATCTGCTTGTGAGCTTGGACATGGTGTGGTGGAAGGAAATTTGTCTGCTCTGATAAAGGATTCTCTCATGAATGTATAATTGCCTTGGGATTTTGTGGCTAGAAAGAAGGGAATCATCCATGTGTATGGAGTTGTATATATACTGTGAATAGAAGGTCCAGAAGGTAATGATAAGACACCAAGAAAAAAAATACAAAAATAGTAGGAGAAAAGCTGTCATGTGTGATAGAGAGTCATCACTAAGGCCTTCCCATGAATCCCAGTGAACTCCAAGCTGGAGAAACTCAGACAACAGAGCAGGCTGCAGGCTCCCTTCCCATGGGTTTGGACTCATTCTCTCTGCTGTCCAGCCCTCTCTTTACATTAAGCCTCTGGGCCACTCCCACCCATAACTTCTGTTTCATGTCATGGTCACAGGGGAGAAATGTAGACTGCAGCACCTGCTGGGCTTGTGACCTCAGTCAGTCTTAGAACCTCACTTCTCTTCCTGGATCTGGAAAATGAAAGCACCAGAGGATAAGGAAGCCACAGCACAGTGTAGCTGTGCAGGGGACGGTGATGCCGACTATCTCTAGGCACCGTCTGATTCCATTAAAGATTCGATCCTCTCATATTCACGGACATTGTTTAGAAATTATGCCGGGCGTGGTGGCACACACCTTTAATCCCAGGATTTGGGAGGCAGAGGCAGGAGGATCTTTGTGAGTTCAAGGCCAGCTTGGTCTACAGAGCAAGTTCCAGGACAGCTAGGGCTACAGGGAGACCCTGTCTTGAAAAGACCAAAAAAAAAAAAAAAAAAAAAAAATTAAAAATTACCATTTTTGGTAAAAATAGAAAACATGGGATAATTTTTAAGCTTCACTACCATAGTACAGTGGAATTATATACCCCGTTTTTACAATTGCCAACAACATTCATCTTCCATGCTTCTATTTAAAAACTCTGAACCTGTGTGATAGTGCCTTTCTGTGTGCCTCCCACCCCATTCCATTTGAGTCTCTGTGAATTTGTAAGAGATTGTTTCATAATACAACCATCCTGTGTATGGTGATACCTCATGTTTTCACATATGGTCATCGCCTGATTTACAAACTACTAGGAGTAAGAAAACTATGCACCCCCAACTGTGGAGCCTAGAACCTGGAGGAGGTGGAGAGGACAGAGGGTGAATTTGGGGAGGGTCTGGAAAGGTCATCACATAAAAGATTGCCCGAGTTCATTCTTCTGTTCCAGACCACTGGGATGAATGCTCCAGGACTATTTTTTTTTGTATGCACATTTTCCTGTGTGCTTTTAGGCAGACTATAGAGGTCAACACTTTTGGATGTTTTGTAAGAAAATATGAGTGGTGGGTTCTTCTAACGAGTCATGTCATCAGAGTCAACTGAGAGAAGCTTGAGACCTCGCTTCTTGTTTCCAAAGTAAACTGCTTGAGTTAAGGGCGATTTCTCTGCTTCACTTGGGGATTTCTTCTGCTTCCTTTCTACAGAATCCAGTATTTCCAGCAAAACAGTGCATGCAATTGAAATATTTGTTGCATTGCTTCCAGAAAACATACTCGAAGGGCCGACTGTCTATTGAGCTGCTCATTATGCCAGAAGATAGGATCCTCTCTCACAGGTCTGGTGGTGCTCTTACCTGACTGACTCACTCAGTTTGAGGCTGTGATAGGAGACCCATCATGGGCTATAAGGAGAGCTCTGAACTCCACAGGAGATGATCCTGGGAAGTGAGTGGATTTCCTAGCACATGAAGATAGCAGATGAAGGACAGGAGGTGCTCGGCATAGAAGAGAGCAGAGGTGGCCCTGAAAGGACAGTGACTATGGCAGCTGTCCTGCACTGAGAACTATCGGGTTTGCCTGGTGGGGATTTCTCCTTGTTCCAGAGTTGGGACAAAAGGGGAAGAAAGAATATTATGAACAATGTTGTTTTGGGCACCAGGTGTCCCGTAGAGTACTCTATCTATCTATCTATCTATCTATCTATCTATCTATCTATCTATCTATCTAATTATTTTGGTCTTTTCGAGACAGGGTCTCCCTGTAGCCCAAGCTGTCCTGGAACTCACTCTGTAGACCAGGCTGGCCTTGAACTCACAAAGATCCACCTGCCTCTGCCTCCTTTGTAAACTATGGATATTTTTCTTTTTTTTTTTTTTCTTTTTATTGATGCTTTGTGTATTTCATACATAATTTTCCAATTCAGTTCAGGCATATATCCCCTTCCCTTCCCCCCACCCCACCCCTACCCATCCCAGATCATGCATTCTGCCGTAACTTTTCTTAAATAAAAGTGGAAGTCACAGAAAATACTCAAACCTCTTGGCGATCCCTGATTAATTATCATCCTGTGTCCTTTTTTCCTCTAGTCTTTTAGGCAGCTTCACGATTTGAATGCACTGGGACATGGTGGAACCTGAGTGACAAACAGCTGATTTAGCAGCCCCATCCTGTAGACACAAGCTGACAGGAAGCTTTGGAGAGCTTGGGGCTTGGGGCCCAAACAACCCGCTGGTGCTTCTCAGTGGTAGAATCCTCAGTATTGCATGCTTAATTCAGTTCTTGGTGAGGATACACTAGGAATTAGTGTCTGTGGCTTTGTAAGAGCTGAGCTTGTAGTCAAACGAATCTGAAGTTTGACTGCAGCCCATTTACTGGTATCCAAAAGGAAAGAAGAAGCTAGCACTTTGTCCCAGTATCACTGCAAAATGGAACAAACAAGTGACAATACGTTAGTCTTCTAAAACAGAAGAAATATGAAAATGTATTTTAATTAAAAATAAATGAATCTTTGATATTTATATTTTGAAGAAAATACATGTAGGGGCTGGAGAGATGGCCTAGCAGTTAAGAGCACCGACTGCTCTTGCAGAAGACCCAGGTTTGATTCCCAGCACCCACATGGTGGCTGAGAACCATCTTTAACTCCAGTTCCAGGAGAATCTGATGCCCTCTTCTGACCTCTGAGGCATTGCATGACACGGGTGCACAGACCTGCATGCAGACAGTACATTCATACACATAAAAAAATAAAAAAAGGTAAAAAAAAAGTGTATAGTTTTTTTTGCGTAATAAAATAACAAAATAAAAACCCAATAAAATATTAATGTATAATACAAGGTGAGAAAACCAAATTCCTGAGTTATTGTAGAGAGAATTAAAAATTATTAATCTTTTAGCCAGGCATGGTGGCACATGCCTTTGATCCTAGCACTTGGGAGGCAGAGGCAGGCGAATCTCTGTGAGTTCAAGGCCAGCCTGGTCTACATAGTGAGTTCTAGGACAACTCAGGCTACAGGGAGACCCTGTCTCAAAAAGACCAAAACAAATTATTCATCTTTTATCACATGTCAATAGTTTAATTTATCCTCTAATTAACTATTTTTATGCCACAGAAAATTAGTGACTATTTTTTAACAATGGAATATACTTACATATAAAAGAAAGATGATATAGAAGTATAAACTTTCAAATAAATTGCTAAGACACTTATGCTGATATAATATATATATATTATGTATATATGCTGATATTGTATTCTGATGTATGTCTATTTTGGTCAGCTTGAAGTTTAAACATCTATGTGGTATTGCTAATATTAGGAAAATATTGCAACATTTTGATTTTCTAAACCTATCAAGTATTCAGCATGAAGTTTTATTCCGTTCTTACTAAAAATGGTTACAAAGCACCTGGTCTCAGGCAGCCAGGAGAGCAGGTAGAAGAAGGGCCCCTTGTGGAGCAGGGACAGGTGTGTGTGTGTGTGTGTGTGGGGGGTGACACTGAGAGCTGCAATAAATTTGTCTTTCAATACTCTGCTTTTTCCAGAAGTGCTAATGGATCATTTTTCATGTCTCTCAAACCTCCTAAGGCCAGGCCCTTTTCTCTGTGGTCTGTTTCCCCCTGAGGAAACACTTTTATTCCTCAGTATCATGATGTAGTAATGGGGTTATAGTTTCAAGCATCACACTATTTTGACATAAAAGTAGAAGCAAGAAGAGGTAACAGGAAGTTAGATGGCACCATTCAGGTATGATAATTAAAACTACAATAATTGAGATGGTGGGCTACTGGCAAAAGGAGAGGTAATCAGGGGATGAGACAGACCAGATTAGAAGATTCGTATAAATGTAATCACTTAATCTTTCATGAAGGAACAATCACAATTCAATGGAGTAAAGATAGTCTTTTCAATAAATATTAGAAAAGAAATGAGACCTTTACTTAAAAAAAGAAGAATCAAGGAAAAGGCTTTTACACTAACTATTCAAATATTAAGTGGAAATGTATCATAGATCTGAATGTAAAATGCAAAGCTATAAATATAACTTCTAGAAGGTAATATAGAAAAAGATCCAGATGATCTTTGAGTATGGAAATTTTTAGAAAAAACCCCCAGAGTTATGATCAAGAAAATAAATGGTTTATAAACCAGGATTCATTAAAAGGAAAATCCTTCTTGCTAGTGAAATGGTAGAAGGAGTATGGACTGGTGTCTATCAGACGTTGGAGAGGGTAGGAAAGAGGAGGATCTGGGGAGATTGTTAGTGGGTGACTGTTGTGGCCGAGGAATGGGATCTGATGCCAATTTGCACCACATGTGATTACAGGCAACAGCGTTGCAGTGGGTAGGGTCTGGCCAATTCCCAAAGTGCCTGTAAGACATTTTTCTTGTTGTCCAAGTCCAAAGTCATTGGCTTTGGAGAAACAATGGCAATATCTTTAACAACTACACCTTTCTTGTCAGTAAATTTCCATGATTTTTCTGGTCAGATTACATAGTTTTCAATTCCTTGTACTCTATTCTTTTGCTTAGTTGTCAGTGTAAGTTTTTCTAAAATAGCTTGTAATGGTCATAGCACACCCTGAATCCTGCTCTGTCTTGGGATTCCCTCTGCTAAGCTGATTAGTTACTACTTTTGATTTCTATAGCAATCAAAGCTTCAGTATGGGGACAAAATATAGACAAATTATTTGCCAGAATGTGACAAGAATGGCTTCTGTTCCAGTCTGCAATAAAGTCCTGTTTTCATCTGAAACAGGCTTTTTTTTCATCTTTCTGAGATATGGTTTCCCTGTAGCCCCAGCTGGCCTGGAACTCACTATGTAGACCAAGCTGGTGTTGAACACACAGAGATCTGCCTGTCTCTGCCTCTGGAGTGCTAAGATTACAGGTTTGTGCCACAATGCTGCCATAGAATAGTCTTTTAAAATATTTAATTTATTATTTTTATTTTATGTGTATGAATATATTTCCTGCATGTATGTAAATGCATCCATGTCTTGCAATGCCCATGGAGGTCAGAAGAGGGTGTTAGGTGTCCTGGAACTGGAGTTAGCTACCATGTGGATGCTGGGAACTGAACTTGGGTCCTCTGCAAGAACAGCCCCTGCTCTTAACCACTGAGCCATCTCTCCAGGCCTCATGAACACAGTCTTTACTATTGACATTTCTGTTAGCATTCTGATATAAGCTACCATAGAATCATCTATTAATCATTTGTTTAGGATCAGAGGATTTCTGTAGCCCATATGGCCATCCTTCCTAGAAACTGCTTTCAAAGGTCTAAAAACCAAACAGTCATGGTTATTCCTGGACAAACTGTCAGCCCATGAAAGGAAACAGCCAGAATTGACCAGAGTCCAAGTCAACAGCTCCAGAGAGAGTGGACTGTTTTACCTCTCATCCACCTGTGCCCCTTTTCTAAGCCTAGGGAACAACCTGCGGAAGAGGGGGCATGGTAGAATGTAAGGGCTGCGATTGGGGTGAATGGTGAAACTACAGCAATGTAGTCTGGACACTCATTTGATCAACTTGATTGAACAAACAACCTGTCACCCCCCACTGGATGGTGGGGCTGTAGGTGTTTGGGCACAACAGCCTGCAGATAGGTTTTGCATGAAGGATGCTTGTACTCATGGATTATCACTTATAGCTAAAAATGAAAAAAAAAAAACTGAGAAAAAGATGCAGGACAGTTATGGCAGAATGCATGATCTGGGATGGGGTGGGGGTGGGGGGGGAGGGAAAGGGAAATAAGCCTGAACTGAATTGGAAAAAATGTATGAAATGCACAAAGCATCAATAAAAACTAATTAAAAAAAAAAAAGAAAGTTTTTTAGAAAGCTTTTGGTCCAGCTATTCAGTGATTCAGAAGCCACTGCGGCTGTGGTCCAAGGGACCCAGCTGCTGCTCAAGATGTCAGCAGATTGTGGTCTTGTACCTATGCTTCTTGTTATCCAGGGGCGTAGAATGGAAATGTCACAGTGATGGAATATTCACCTAGAGTCACAGGAAGAGCTGGAAGGCCATTCAGTTTGACTCTGCAAGAAGCTCAACAGGGGCCACCTTTCTCCAGCCTGAGTGTTCTGTGTTTGTTACTTTTGCGTTGTGTGACTAAAAATGGAGGAATTATTTATTTGGCTCATGGTTTCAGAGGGTTCAGTCCATGGTCTTGTGGTTCCATGTTTTGAACCCCACTGTATGACTGGCTAGGATATCATGTCAGCAAGATCATGTGCTAGAAGAGATTCTCTACCTCACCTACCCACAGCAGATTCCAGGGAATAAAACTGTAAACTCATTTGAAAAATTCTGTTTGAAAAGAGAGAGGCACAGAAGGCTCTCTAAGGAAATATTTGGGGGCTCAGCCATCTAGTCATTCAGAAGCCCTTCTGCTGTGGTCCAAGAGGGCATGGGTTATCTACTCAAAATGTCAGCAGACCTTGATCTCATCCACATGATGCTAGTTATCCATGGATTCAAACTGCAAGAATTACAGAGTCATGGAGGCTTCATCTAGATACTACAGGAAGGCTTAGGAGGCCAGTCAGTGTGCATTTAAAGCTGATATGTAAATCTTCAACGTGGATTCCCAGGATTGGAGGTGTGTGATATGGAGAATCTTCCTAAGAAAGCTATAAACAATGATTGGAGTCAGTTCAGAAGAGAGCCCACAAATGGATTACAATTGGCTAGACCATAAAAGTGGGTGGCCAAGACAAGTGGAGCTCATAACATTACAGTCTGTGGCCTAAATGCCTCACAAACCTCTATGTCTAATGGATTTAATGTTTGTCCTGTTATTTTGATCATGTGTTAGTCCAATCTTTCTCCCATTTATCCATTTTATTTAAAAAAATTTTTTTAATTTTATTTATTTTTTGTTCATGTATGAATGTACTGTCTGCATGTAGGTTTGTGCACCCGTGTCGTGCAATGCCGCAGAGGTCAGAAGAGGGTCTCGGATTCCCCTGGAACTGGAGTTCTCCTGGAACTGGAGTTACAGACGGTTCTTAACCGCCATGTGGGTGCTGGGGATAGAACCCGGGTCCTCTGCAAGAGCAGCCATCTCTCCAGCCCCTAAACCCTGCTGTTTTTTTTTTTTTTTGGTCTTTTTGAGACAGGGTCTCCCTGTAGCTCTGACTGTCCTGGAACTCACTCTGTAGACCAGGCTGGCCTTGAACTCACAGAGATCTGCCTGCTTCTGCCTGCCAAGTGCTAGGATTAAAGGTGTGTGCCACCATGCCCAGCTTATACCATTGTATTTTTGAAGCATATAATACTTATAACTTATCCAGTTAAGACATTGTTAAGTCTCATGAGAGAATTTGGAGTTAGAGTCTAATAAGGTTGGATTGTCGAGATCTGGGAATACATGGAGATAGACTGCATGCATTCTGCAATATGAGATGGCCATGGGCCTTCATGATAGACCGAATGCAGAAGAACCTGGGGGTCTGGTATAATCTTCACAGGCATATCCTCAGTTACCTACATCTTACTGCTAAGTTGGAAATTCCGAAGTTTCTACAACTTCCACCAGCTGGAGATCAAGTATTTGAAACCCAAGTTTATGGAGCACCACATACTGAAACCATACTACATGTACAATTACCTTTCAGTTAAAAACACAGTGAAAGTCCCTAACAAGAGGATGAGAAGAACTGGCAATGACAGAGGACATTTGCAAAAGACACATCTGATCAAATTTCCTTAAGAAAAATGCCAAGAGGATTTAAAATATAACAGAAGTAAAAAGATGAACACTTTTATTTTATTTTATTTGGTCTTTTGAGACAGGGTCTGCCTGTAGCTCTGGCTGTCCTGGAACTCACTCTGTAGACCAGGCTGGCCTTGAACTCACAGAGATCCACGTGCCTCTGCCTCCCAAGTGCTAGGATTGAAGGCATGCGCTACCATGCCCGGCATTTATTTATTTATTTCTGTATGTGTAACAATGTACTGTCTGCATGCAAGTTTGTGTACCCGTGTCGTGCAATGCAGTGGAGGTCAGAAGAGGGTGTCGGATTCCCTTGGAACTGGAGTCCTCCTGGAATTGGAATTTCAGACAGTTCTCGGCCGCCATGTGGGTGCTGGAGATCGAACCCGGGTCCTCTGTAAGAGCGGTTGGTGCTCTTAACCGCTAGGCCATCTCTCCAGCCCAGAACACATTTAAAACACCGAGTGAAAGACTGAACTGATACTCATGGAAAGAAACATAGAGACAGCAAATAAGCATGAGAAAAAAATATTCCACATCATATGCCATTTAGGGGAATGTCAGATTAAAAGATCAGTGAGATATCTGGTAGAATAGCCCAAATCCTAAATATTGCTTGCATCAATTTCTGGTGAGGATGTGAGAAAGAAGAGTTCTCATTTATTCCAGGTGCCAGTTTAAGTATTTTTATTGAATTTATGTGTATTTCTTTTCTTTTTTGGGGGTGTGGTTTGAGACAGGGTCCCCCTGTAGTCTTCCAGGTCTCTCTGGGTTTTCCAGGCCCTAGCTCACTATGTAGACCAGGCTGGCCTGGAACTCACTATGTAGACCAGGCTGGCCTGGAACTCACTCTATAGACCAGGCTGGCCTGGAACTCACTCTGTAGACCAGGCTGGCCTGGAACTCACTATGTAGACCAGGCTGGCATTGAACTCACAGCCATCTGTCTGCCTCTGTCTCCCAAGTGCTGGGATAAAAGGTGTGCACTACCACAGCTGGCACGGATTTATGTGTATTTCATACTGAACATCTCAATCATCTTTACACCTCCTTCCCCACTGGCACCCCCCCCAAGGCTCCCCGACTGGATCTTATGGATTCTGTCATTGACGTTAAGGCTTGTCAAGTCACATCTATGTCCCCAAACATCCCTCGTGCAAGTTCACTGTTAGTTCTAGTCAACCTATTTGGAGTCCCTCCCTTTAAAAGGATCAGCTGTTCTGGCCAGGTGTGGTGGTGCATAACTTTAATCCCAGCACTCGGGAGGCAGAAGCAGGCAGATATCTGAGAGTTCAAGGCCAGCCTGGTAAACATAGTGAGTTCCAGACCAGCTGGGGCTACAGGGAGACTTTCTCTCAGAAAAAAAAAAGACAAAAATAAAAGATCAGCTGTTCTTTATTCAGCAGTAATCAGCTATAGCCATGGAAGTGCTCACTTAAGAGCAGGTGAGACTGAGTTCCCATTGGTTCCTATGGCCAGGATTGGGCTATGCTTTCTTGTTTCCCAAAGGTGCCCCCAGACCCTTGTGTGAACTGGAACACCAAAGCCACTATCCTCTTCCCCTCTGCTTCTTGTGTAGATCGTGGGCTTGGTGTCCTCTGTCTGTATGAGTTTCAAGGCTGTTCCTCTTAGGTAAGATGTGATTTTGCTTGGAATATAGAAAAGGCCAGCTTGAATACTGCCATTTTCTGCCCAGGTGTAACTCCCTCTAAAATAGTGATCCATCCCAATGGTGCTGCTTGTAATAGCATTCTCCAAAATAAACACTTCTGCTTCTGATTGTTGAAAAGGTTCTGGGAAATCCTGCACCTTGTCATAATGTATCCAAGCTGTGATGGTTTGAATGAGAAAAGTCCCCTATAGGCTCGGGTATTTGGACACTTGATGCCCAGTTGGTGGTGCTGTTTGAGGCTATGGAACTTTAGGTAGTAGAACCTTGCTAGTGGAGCTAAATCACTGGTGGCTGGCGTTGAGGGTTTATAGCTTCACCACACTTGAAGTTGGATCTCTCTGCTTTGTGTTTGCAGTTGAAGGATGTGATGTCTCAACTTCATGCTAAAGTGCCTTGCCTCCCCTGAACTCTAATCATTTGAAACTCAAATAATTTCCTCTTTGCTTATCTTGCCCCTGGTTCTTGGTATCTTATCACAGCGACAGAAAGACAAGCACTATACAAGCTCTTATACTTCTGAAGACATGCTGAAATAATTGTGATGGACTATGAGAATGACAGCAGTTCTTAACCATTCAGGTAGACAGGCCACCTCAAACTTGACTTTAATCATTCTTGATTTGGCTGAATGCATGTATTCTCAAGAGTTTTATTGTCTATTTAGTTTTGATAGAGGAGTTTCCTGGAACTTTTGAGGTAATTTTTGCTGTGTCCCTTGGGCCTTATCCCCACCCATAATTCTTCACCACTCCTAGGCGCTGAACCCTTAGCATCCACAGCGTCCTCTTTCTTCTTAGGTTGCAGAATTGAGTGGTTCAAATGGGAAGAGTTACAGCGATAGATTCCTGAAGATCCCTGGGCAGCTCCAACTCTGCCTCTTATTGGAGATGTGCTGAGGATAAACAGGTCAGAGGCAGCATGTGAAGGAACATGCTGTGTCCTGTCTGGAATGCATGGCCACGTGGCTACAGACTTTGGTGAAAGAAAAGGTAGGAGGAGCAAAGTTTCCTAGTGAAGAGTCCTGTTCTGGTGTCGGAGCCTAGGCAGTCTGATCCTGGACAGTGCTATGATGTTTCCTCTCTTGGCTGGGACTTACGTCTTAGAATGAAATTGCGCACCTCTATATATCTATATTTTTCCTTTGTAATCAGAGTGTTAGTTTTCTTTCAGGAAATAGTTTTCCCTGTATGTGAAATATTTAAGACATAGGGGCATTTGTGATTCCTTTAGAGGGATTGGGTCTTAATCTCTTTCTTCTTATCAACTGGGGCATTTCATGACTTAATTGATGGGACATCAAGAAGACTTCATGAACTCCAGTCATTTTCTATGGCTATGTCAAATGATACCAGCAGAATGCCAGCAATAGACAATGGGAGCTGTGATATTTATGTTAGAATTGGGCATTTAAAATTTTTTAAAAAATATTTTATTGAAAACTGCCACTGTTGGACTACCCAGGCTGTATTATGGAGTCCAGTACAGGAATATCAAGGCAGGACACATGCTTACTGGACCTAATTTGGGTGACCATGGGAGGGAAAGACCCCAGTGTGGAGCACAAGGGCAAGATTGATGGCTGTTTGGGCTTGCCAAGGAGGAACCTTCTAACACTTCCTTAAGGAAAACATGACCTTTTAGCAAAAAAAAAAAAAAGAAAACCCTCCAATTCAGGTGATAGTGTATGTATGTAATTATATATATGCAATACAAATTGGGGAGAACAACAACAAGAACTGGAAAAAAAAACTCTGGAAAGACTCGGAAAGAGATACAGGACATGTGTGGGAGAGTGTGGGAACTTGGGTGGGGTGGGGTGGGGGGCATAGAAAGGGAAGTGACTCTAGATTCAATTGAGAAATGGTGTATGATATATAGAAAAAGTTTAATAGCAATAAAAATTTATTTATTATTTTTATTTTATGTGTATGTGTGTATTTCCTGCATGTGTGTAAGTGCACCTGTCATGAAATGCTCATGGAGGTCAGAAGAGGGCAGGATATCCCCTGGAACTGGAATTAGCACAGTTGTTAGCTGCCATGTGAGTGCTAGCATTTGAACCTGGGTCCTCTGCAAGAGACCCAATGCTCTTAACTGCTGAGCTGTCTCTCCAGCTCCAGCCCCAGAATTGGATATTCTTACCTTTCTATTGACTTTTCTTTTTAAAAAATATTTTATTTATTGTTATTTTAATTTTATGAATGTATTTTATTGTATGAATGTATCACCTGCATGTGTGCACCTGTGTCCTGCAATGGCTGCCCAGGTCAGAAGAAGACATTGGATCCCTTGGAACTGGAGTTAAAGACAGTTGTCAGTTGCCATGTGGATGTTGGGAACTGAACCCAGGTCCTCTGCAAGAGCAGTCAGTGCTTTTAGCTGCTGAGCCATCTTTCCAGCCCCTCTATTGACTTTTCTCTCCAGATTTTACCATAGGGGACAAGCCCAATGATTCATGTAATGCAACCTGGGGTTACCCCAATGCCAGATTACTAAGCTTTTATCATGGTTACACTACTGTATCTCCAGACTCAGCACTGCCCTGGAAATCGACTGATTCTCACAAGCACTTGTGTCTCAATGAAGGGAGGAGCACAGCATTTCTGTCCCCACTTACACAAAGGCAAGTTGAAGCACGGGTGTTCACAGGTGGAGGCGTGGCTCTGAAGTGAGGTTGCCAGCTATTAGCAGAGGGGTGAGCAGAAATATGTTGAGACTGGTGAGCAACTGTGTAGTCAGCATATTCCTAACCTTGGATGGGTATCCAGGCAGGACCCAACTCAGAGTCCATCCTAGAATCCTCTTTGCTAGGCACAGAGTGGACTGGAACCAGGGGAAGACCTTGACTGTCACCATCATGCAACAGAGGGTTAAAAGGAGGCTGTGAGTATTAGAGCCAGGGATGTGTGAAAGATAACTGTAACAACAGGCAAGGTATGGAAAGTGGTCTCCCAGTCCTTCACGTCCTTCAGGCCTGTTTGATACACACGATCACACGGATTTGGTCATGAGAGGAATACAATATTGGCCATCTGGGCCTTTCAATCATATTTTCCTTTCGAGGAGGATTCCCTCACAGCCTGTGAGTCAGGGTGCTAGGTGAGACTTGTAGATCCTAAGTATGTGTGAGTGTACACGAGAGGCGATTCGGAGGGAAACTGGGGTGGGTAGAAATAACGCAAATACAATACTCATATATTAAACTCTCAAGAGTAAATGTATATATATATATATATATATATATATATATATATATATGAGTTTATTCCATTTGCTAAGGCAAATATTTAATAATGAGATTGTCATCCCCTGGAACCTGTGTGTAAAACAATGTATTTCTGTATGTAGCTCAAATATTTCTGAATATTGCCAGTTGGGTTTGAGAAAACATCTGTTCAGCAATTACTTCACTTTGATTACAGAAAATGCAAAAATTTAGATGGTAAATATCACTGTTAGGAGTAAGCGACATTTTGATTTATCTAGAAAACCTTCCCAGCTGATTCTGTGCAATTACTTTAAGATGTTTAAAGTTTGATTTCAAATTATTTGAATCATATTGATGTAGGTAGTCACGGATGAAACTTTAGGTCAAACACACGATTACATTAGTCAGCATTTAGTTTGCAGTTTTTTTATTTAAAAAAAAATTTTTTTATTTTATTTTATTTTATTTATTTTTGTATGTGTATAAATGTACTGTCTGCATGCAAGTTTGTGCACCCGTGTTGTGCAATGCCGCGGAGTTCAGAAGAGGGTGTCGGATTCTCCTGGAACTGGAGTTCTCCTGGAATTGGAGTTTCAAATGGTTCTCGGCTGCCATATGGGTGCTGGGGATTGAACCCAGGTCCTCTGTAAGAGCAGTCGGTGCTCTTAACCACTAGGCCATCTCTCCAGCCCCAGTTTCTTATTTTTTTTATTTATTTTTTGGTCTTTTCGAGACAGGGTCTCCCTGTAACCCCAGCTATCCTGGAACTTACTCTATAGACCAGGCTGGCCTTGAACTCATAAAGATCTGCCTGCCTCTGCCTCCCGAGTGCTAGGATTAAAGGTGTGCGCCACCAAGCCCGGCTACTTTGCAGTTTTTTATAACATTAGAGTACCAAAGTATGAAGCAAACCTTCATCACATTGAAAATGCAAAACCTGTTTGCAGTACAGTGGGTGGTAAAGCAAGGTTTAAGACAAGAACTACGGTCTTTGATGGATACTGGCTTGCTTCCAGCTTGAGTACTGTTGACCTGTGCTCCTATGAACATGGCCATTTGTTTAAACATACCAATCTTTAAATTCTTCCTTTCTTCTACTACTTGCATAGTTCAAAATTTCTTTTTATGTTTTATTTATTATTTTTATTTTTATTTTATGTGTGTGAGTGTTTTGCCTGAATGTGTGTAAGTGCGTCCATGTCATGCAATGCCCAAATAGGTCAGAAGAAGACCCTGAGTCCCTTAGAACTGGAATTACAGACAGTTGTTAGCCACCACATAGGTGCTAGGAATGGAAGACAGCCTCTCTGCAAGAGCAGCTGGTCCTCTTAACCACTGAACCATCTCTCCAGCCCTAGTTTAACATTGCTATGCATATGAGGTTTACTTCTGAGTATGTTGTGAGGAATGAATTCAATTTGCCCCCCCCATCTAGCTATCTGGTATTCTAATACCATTTATTAAAGGTTTGTTGTTTCCAAGTGGTTTGAGATGCCATCTTTATCATATATTAAAAGGAGGCCTTTAATGGAATTTCACCTCTGACCTTTGGTCAGGACTCTTTATCTGTAGTTCAATATTGAACAGAAATGTTTCTCCAGCAGGAGAGAGATCCTTCCTGTGGGGAGAGATTTGTCCCTTCAGTGCTTTCATGTTGTGCAGAGTGAGATGATGGAGTGTAAAGTTGGTAGGAGGGAAGAAGCTCATCCTTACCCCTGGGCTGTGGGTAGGTGAAGAGGTTCCTTTGTCTCAGGGAAAGGAACTCATTTCCCTGGTGGAGATCCACTCAGCCCAGGCATATGTTAGCTGTATACTTACTTGTCATAGCTTGGGGTTTATGCATCTTCATTATATGTTGAAATCTGGTCCCCTATTTGAAGGGGATTAGATCATTAGGTCATCCCTCAGGAGTCTTAATGAAGATGGCCCATAGAGTTCTCTCACCTCTCTTACCACAGTGGGACACAGCAAGAAGATGGATGAGTGTGAACTAGTAACCTGGGCCTCATCGACGCGGAGTCTGTGATGCCTTGACTTTAGAGTTCCCCACCCCTTCAGTTTGGGGAAATAAATCTCTGTTGTTTAGAAGCCACCAGTTATGTGGTATTTTGACATAGCAGTTCACATGAAGACAGTACTAAATGATATTTAATGAGTACATATTTACAGTTTCCATGGAGCATTTATCAAGGCTCTGGCAATCCCCTGGAACTTGCCTGTGCCCCTGTCACAGAGTCAGTCATGGGAGGTGTCAGTCTGATGCCACGCGTCTCATGGTTCGCCTTATCCAGGGCAGGAAGCTCTTTATCTTGGTGAATACTGCTGGAGGAACACCGTTGGGGTCTCCATAGGAGACAATGCCTTGGGCCACATTGTTACACACCAGAGGGCCACCAGAGTCCCCCTGTGGGCAGAGGCAGGAGAGGACATTAAGCTAGGCCTTCCTACCCTTGCTCTATATTCTCCCTCTCTGACAAAGCAAGGTTTGGTGGTCTCCTTCAGTGGCTAGGGTGTGAGATGGGCAAACGATCTCAGGAGCCCAGTCCTTGAAGCTTTCAGCTGCCAGCTGCAGTCCCAGCTGAAGTTCCTGTCCCCAGCTCAGTCTGTCAAAGTCCCTTATTCTCCCCAGGAAGATGTATTGTGGGTCTTTCTGTCATTCCTCTGGAAATGACTGAAGAGGGAAAACACCCTTTCCACCCTGGTCTTGTCCCAGGCTGAGGCTGTAGTGGGTGGAGGCTGGTTGTGCGGTCCCACTTCCGCCCATGCCCTTTCTCACAGGAAATACTGACAGAGGTCTACCATGCTCTTACCTTGAAGGCGGTTTTCCTCTGTCTTGGGTTCCCCACACAGATCTGAGTCTGGTTATTGTAGGTGCGGAAGCGACTGCTGCATTTTTGGTCTCTCTGCACTCTTAGCTGTACCTCCTGGAGTACGTCTGTTCCCCTGTTCTGGCTCACCCGGCCCCAGCCGGCCACTGTGCACAAGGTCCCAGGCCTCAGCGTCTCACGGGCTTGTGGCAGGGCCACTGGCCTCACGGCTGTATTCCTCCTGACTCTACTCCTCAGCTGTCAGCAAGAGTACAGGCGATCTAGCTCAGCAGGCACCCCAACCAACACTCGGGGACCCCCGTTTTATGACCACTCAGGAGCACTGCCCCTGAATCCTCCTGCATGGTCCCTGTACACAGTAAGGCCTTACAGTGTTGGGCAAGCCTGGGAAACCAGAGGCAGGCAGACAGTACCTGCAGTAGCATGATGTCATTCATGAAGGTCTGTGGATTATATTCAGGGTGGCGGATGGCTCTGCGCACAGAGATGCGTTGCTGGGTCCTTTCCCGCCTCTGGATGTTGTGGGCACCCAGGGTGACATTTATGGAGCTGTAAAGAAAAAGCTGGTATTGAGGTAGTTAAGAGAATGAAGAGCTAAGATCTAGCATCACTGTAGTGCAGATAAATGGCTCAGGGACAGGCAACCATAGCTGGAGGGAGTGGAGGGATGGGGGGAGGCGGGTGCTGAGCCTGGTACCCTTTTGTTTTCCAGTAATCCTGAGCTGGGGATGGTAAAGGTGACCTTGGGGTTTGTGTCTTCAGATTAAATGGAGATAGTTGGTATTTATCTACCTTCCAGGTCCTCTGCTGTTTGTTGCTGATCATGACACGAGCCTGTTAACCCTCACTTCCCCAGGCCTTCTGTTTCATTTACTCCCTTTAATTACGACAGCATTGCTTTTGAGTAGCTGGAAATAGGGGGTTTTCTGGATATTAGAGAAGCCCCCACATTCTTTACCTTCCCCAGCAGTGAGCTGCTGTCATTACAAAGTCTTCTCTCACCAGGAACCCTCCGCAAGCGCTCAGCCCTCGTGGGGACTGGATCAGAAGAAATGCCATGTAGGGGTAGGAATGGGGCCTGGCTTCTCGGCCTCCGATGATCTTCCCTGAAAGGAGGCATTTGCCACTTACCTCTGTGCTTGAGAATCTGCAGAACAATACTGAGGTGGTGGCTTTAGAAAGATTAGCAGATGGGGAAGGGAGGTGATGTAGGAGAGAGAGGAACTGTCCAGGACGCTCAGGCTCGTCTGGACACCAGATGCTGGGGAAATACTCCAAGCTCTGCAGTAATCATTGCTGGCTTGAAGTGAGACCTATTCTTCTCCCAGACTTTAGTAATGATGTTTGTTCCCCACACAGCCGGAGTTAGCCTCAGGTACGGAGGGAAGGGGCAAACCTTTCCATTCCCTGGTAGTTTCTTTCTCAGAGAACTTCCCACATTCCTGAGTCTACATTCTGGGCAGCGTGAGACTAGATATGAATCTGAATATGGGATAGTGGGACTTTTATTCTATTCTCAGCTCTGGGCTTTGACACTTGAGCAACTGAATCAATTTCTAAAGTGTGTATTCATGTGGTACATCTAAGTGTCAGTACCAATTCCAATACTCTCCTATATTAACCAGTTTAAGTGCCAGAAACTCTACAAGGTCAGTGTTAATATTATCAACATTTCATAAATAAGAGAACTGTGGAGATGAGGATTCAAATAGCTTTCTCAACAACACAGAGTTCAGATGTGCCAAGGCAGCCTGGCTCGAGAATGTGGGATGAGATAGGACCTGTTTGGCTGGGTGGGTCACTCACCTGCCTCATCTCCAGGGAGTAGGATGAAGGCCAGCAGGAGCAGGAGCTGCCGCATCTTTCCTAAGTGCTGCTCGGCCAGCTGCTGCTTGTACCTGCCTCTGTTATACTTTTAGCCCCTGGAGAGGAAGGAAGGGGAGGGGGCAGAGAATTCACAGTCCCATTTTTCCTGCTAGGCTGCTGGATTTCATCACCCATGGCTGCTCAGGAGGTTTGCACACCAACTGCCAGTGATCTGGGAGAAGAGGGAGTTGTCCAAGCCAATGTGGTCTCCCACACGGCTGCTGAGTCAGTGCTAGCAGCACAGTAGGAACCCTTCAACAGGTGGTCTCTGAACGATGTGTCCCAAACCCAGTACTATCAGTAAGACTGAGAAACTGGTAGCTGCCTACTTCCTCCACTGTCCAGCCCTTTGGCATGAGAGTTTCAGGTTTCTGAAAACTCAGCATATCTCTAATTGAATGTGAATTCTCTGTATTGATCTTGTCTTACATAGCCCAGCATGGCCTTAAGCTGGCTCTGTAGCTGAGGATGACCTTGAATTTCTGGTGCTCCTTGGGGCTCCACTTACTGAGAGCTGGGATTATTAGAGAGTGTCATTATGTCAGATTTATGAGGTGATGGGGATCGAACCCAGGGCCTCATGCGTGGTAGGCAAGCACTCTATCAATTGAGCTATGCCTTCGGCCCCTTTCTAGATTGTTTATTCATGAATATTTAGTAATCCTTAGACAAGAGCAAATAAAGGATGGCGGGTGTGCTGGGTGGTAGAGCAAAGGCAACAGAGAAAAGTCAAGGAGAGAAAAAGAGACGTGTAGCTTGTCTGCCTTTGTTTTTGAGATCTCTGTTCTTCCCATTTATTTCCAGAAGTTGCCAAGGGGGGATAGAATTGCCCCGGTGGATAGTGATGGTAGAAGAGGAATAGGAGAACAAGACTCTGACCCTGACTTACTTTTCTTGGGTCATTTGAGTCCCATCAAGCTCTCCGTGAAAATCAGTGCAGTGGAAGGCTTTTTTGCCGGTATGCACTCAAGGTTAAGGTTCTTTGTATTTTCCAAGATTTTCTGTGCCCAGATGAGGCTTAGCAGGTTGAGCTGATGAGCTGTCTGATCCTAGCCAGGGAACCTTAAGATCCCATGTCACTGATAGTGGAAGAGATCTGTGAACTTAGTTTTCTTTCTCTGCCCCACAGGCAATAGCTTAAAAAAAGAGGCATGTTTATTAGACTAAGGCCAAAAAAGCGAAGTTCAGGAGAAAGACCACAAGAAATCCTTGCAGACTGTCATACGGCTTATTACACTGACTTAAAAATATCTGGGACACTTTGTGCATGCACAGAAGACCATTATAATCTGGTATAATTTCTGCAAAAACAGTTGAAGAAAAAGAGAAGCCATTAGGATTTGGGATCATTTAATTTGTGAGATTTCAGTATTCAATTTTGTTTTAGAAGCATTATTATGGGTTAAAAATAAAGGAAAAATGATTAAAAATAGCCTGTACACATGAAAAAAGAGGTATATAAGATATACCCAGGTATGGAAGTAACGACGTGCAAAGGGAATGTAACGGTGACCACGGATTTCACGTTGACCTTCCCATTAAAAAGAACCAGAAACATAACTGTTAAAAAATTTCTCAAGCTGGGAGTGGTGGCATGCACCTTTAATCGCAGCACCTGGGAGGTACAAGCAGGCAGATCTCTGTGGGTTCAAGGCCAGCCAGATCTATAAGTGAGTTCATGGCCATCTGGGGTACAGGGAGACCCTATCTCAAAAAAAAAAATCTCTCAATCCCATAAAAAAGCCTTAGAGAATTGCCAGTGCCAGAGTTATTGTCAGGCCAAAATCGAAGGGATAGGAGTCTAGGCAGAGAGCTACTAGTGTTGAAGAGAATGCACCAAACCCAGAAATTATGAACCTGTGATAATCACATAAAGTGGAAATATACAGAAAACATGAAAAGGCCACTCTGTGATTTCTTCTGGAGAGCCAGTGCTACCCATGTCCTTTACAAGATTAGCATAACTTTGGTACCAAAACCAATAAAAGTAATGTAGAATTAGTATTGTTGGGATACTGGTACACATACAATCCATCAATCAGCAAAAAGACATGTCATGAGAAATTTTGGTTTATCCTAGGATCATGTACAGGTTGGCTTTGCATTTGAAAATCAAATGCACAGTCACTGATTAAAGAAGAAACACATGATTACACCACTGATGCAAAAACAAAAGGAAAAATGCCCAAGCATTGCTATAATTCATAATTATTCATGAAAAATACTAAAGCAAATTAGAAATAAGAAATGTCTTTAATCTAATTCTACAAAATCTTCTACAAATTGTTATAATTAACAGTGAATTATCAAATGCTTTTTCTTTCAGAGCAAAACAAGAATGCAAATTATTTGGATACAAATTATCATTCATTCTTTTCGGTATTCTACTAGCAGTTTCAGCCATTTAAGCAGGAAATAGAAGTGAAAGGTCTCTAGACAGGAATGAAGGAAGACAAACTGTAATGATTTGAGGAGATGATAGTATTCAGAAAGTGAAGAAAACTACAATGGTATTACTACTAGTAATACAGGAAGTTAAAATTGACTAGATGAAAAAAAACCCAATTTAAAACCAATCATTTAAATATGGGTAGTAATAGATAGGGGTAGAGAATGAGACATTTAGAAGGTTAGTATTTAAATGCATGGAAATGATCAAGTAACTAGAAATTCAAAAGAATACATGCATTACCTTTTTGGTGAAAATTATAAAATTGAATGAAGATACATTTAGGAGTTTTCTGGTGTAGTTTTGGGGTCCTTTATGTATGGAATTGTGGCATCTGCCAGTGAGGATACTTCAGCTTCTTCCTTTCCATTTTCTATCCTTTTATCTTTGTTACCTGTCCCATTGCTCTAGCTAAAACTTTAAGCACCGTACTGAACGAGAATGGGGAGAATGGACATCCTTGTCTTGTTCTTGATTTTCGTGGAAATGGGGAAATGTTTTGAATATTTCTGTTTAGCATGAAGCTGGTTGTGGCTTGTTGTATATCGCCTTTATTATGTTGAAATATGTCCCCTGCATCTCTACCTTCTCCATGATGTTTATTTACAATGAAAGGGTATTGGATTTTGTCAAATGCCTTTCTTCATCTAATAAGATAATCATTCAGTTTCTTTCATTGAGTATACTTATGTGGCAGATTACATTTATGGATTTATATTATGTTGAACTATTCATGCATTATGGGGATGAAACCAATTTCAGCATGGTGGATGATGTTTTTGATGTGCACTTGAATTTGGCTTACAAGTATTTGAGGGAAACTGGCCTATAATTTTCTACTTTTTTGTTGGGTTTTTGTTTGGGTTTGATATCAGTGTAATACTGGCTCTGTTTGGCAAAGTAGCAGGACACAAAATTAAAACACACAAATTAGTAGCCTTCATTTATTGAGAATGAGGAAAGATAATTAGCACTTAAGGTCTTTTGAAAACATGTTTGGAAATTTACTAAAGTAGACTCTTTAAAAAATATATATGTATTTAAGAAGACTTTAAATGGAGTCACCCTCTAATGGTGTGCCAACAACAGACTAACAAATACAAAGCCCAATGCCAGGAATGGGCTTTCTCTTTTTGAGTTGCTGACCAGGGGTTCCCATAGACTCTCAGGCAGTATTATCTACTGTTATTGCTCTTGGTTGTCCCCCAGAACTTGACAGAAATACCGTATTGTTGAAGGCACCACATATGTGAACTGTAGAACAACATGGAGAAATCAAGCTTGTCCTGATGTCAAGGCTTCATCTCTACTGCCAGCTGTCACAGTGCTGGAAGGTGCTGTGCACACTATCAGAAGATAAAAGTAATCATCAACCTTGCAAAAACAATTGGCCTGGCAAGATATGGTCAATGATGTAATTGTGGCATGAATGGTATAGGAGTATCCAGCCACCTTCTGAATGGATTTAAGGGGCTTCACAAGAAGCATTGTTATCAGGGCTGAGAACATGTGGCTAGACAGGTTAAGGCTGTAGGGGAGAGCCTTCTACTATCATTCTGCTAAATGGACATAGTATTAAACCATCACATAATGACTTATTGCTATGCCCATAGATTAGTCCATCTCCCAACTCTCACCAGAGAAGTTGCTACTTGCTGAAGATGGAGATTAACGTAGAGACCCACACTGGTCAAGGTACAGACAGAGGGTGAGACTGCAGTGTGCTCCAGCCCTAAATGGTAAACCTGTATCATACCTTCTCCCAGGTCTCAGGGAACATTGTGAAAGAGGAGCCTGAAGGATTTTAAGAAGTAGAGGTGGTGGATGGTTACAAGGAAACTGTTTTTCAGACCTCATAGGGCAGTTTCACATATGAACATATGATGTCACGGCACTTGAGAAAGCACACCCAAGACCCATGCAAGCCCAAACCAGGCAAAACCCCAGCACAAAGTGCGGAGGTGGGTAAGAATTCCCAGACTTAGGGGCTGGAGAGATAGCCTAGCGGTTAAGAGCACCGACGCTCTTGCAGAGGACCCGGGTTCGATCCCCAGCACCCACATGGCGGCTAAAACCGTCTGTAACTCCAATTCCAGGAGACTCCAGTTCCAGGGGAATCCGAGACCCTCTTCTGACCTCCACGGCATTGCACGACATGGGTGCACAGACCTGCATGCAGACACTACATTCATACACATACAAAAATAAATAAATAATAATAAAAAAAAAATTAAAAAAAAAAAAAAAAAGAATTCCCAGACTTCCACAATTTCTAGGAAAGGGAGAGTCAGTTTTCTTTAAGGATGTCATGGCAGGTATGCTGGCCAGGCTCCAGGAGAGGGATCCACATGCAAGAGTACTTAGAGAACATAAATTAGACTGATAGGGCTTAAGAAATAGAGGACAGGAAGTAAGAAGAAGAGAGCTGGGAGTGGATTTGAGAAGGGATGCAGGAGGGGGTGGATATGATCAAAGCACATTGTATGAAATTTTTAAGGAATTCAAAAACATTATTTCAAAAGAAAGCTTGAGCACAGAAATGTCATGTGTGTGAATTAGAGGACAGCTATGCTCACCACTATACCACCAACGCACACCTATGTCGGAAGGCTAAAATCATAAAAATATTTTCCCAGTGATGATGCATAGACCCATTGGGCTTTAGAAACACTCTATAGCATTTTTTCATGTGTGTGCATGTGTGTGTGTGTGTGCATGCGTGTGTGTGTGTGTGTGTGTGTGTGTGTCACAGCCCTTGAGTAGAGGTTAGTGGACAGCTTTCAGCATTAGTTCTCTCCTTTCACCATGTGGGGCTCTGGGACTGAATTTAGGTCATCAGGTTTACAAACAGACACCTTGTCCTACTGAACCATCTAGCTGACCTACTTTGTAGGGTTTAAGTAAGTCTAATATGTCTGTAAAAAAATTCAAATGGCTAGCAGTAGTCAGGACACCATTAAAGAATGAGAAGCAGATGGGAAGACCGAATGGTTTTAACAAGTAAAGCCAGAGTAATAACAATGATGTAATGCTGAGGGACAGAGCACAGACTAAGGAACCAGAATTAAAACCCACATTCAGCTGGGCATGGTGGCCTATGCCTGTAATCCCAGCACTTGAGAGGCAGAAGCAGGTGAATCTCTGTGGGTTCAAGGCCAGCCTGGTCTGCACAGTGAGTTCTAGGCCAGCTGAGGCTACAGGGAGACCCTCTCTCAAAAAAGACAAAAAACCCCCAAGCAACACCCCCCCACATGCCCACCCACTCAGGGGAACACTGACATACATATATGGACATTTAATTTATCTCACATCCAAGTGCTAACCAGGGCCAACCTTGTTTAACTTTTAAGATCAGATGAGATTAGGCACATTCAGGGTGCCATGGCTATAGACTGGACATTCAGTTTGTGATAGAGATTACATACTCTGACAGAGCAGCGCAAAGACTTTTCTTCCTTTTTCCCTGATAAATGATACTTATAAAACAGGAGTCTTTATTTTGTCCTGCAGGGACAGATTTTATTCATGGAAAAAGTCCGTGCCTTTTTATTCATGCAAAAAGCCAAAAAGCCTTTCCAGGGAAAACATGGAGTGTGAATAAAGTTTGAAAATATGATTCAGCAAGACCTTTATCATAGACAAAGATTTTATAGAATATAAGTAAGGAATATAAATATAAGTTTTCCACTATAAAGGAAAGAATTGATGAATTTGATATATCAAACTTGAGAGAAACAAAGATAAGAAAGATACTTATATGTAGCATTCATAACCAACAAAAATCATATAAAGAACTATAAACCATTGTGAAAGATAAAGAATTAACCAAAATAATGGACTTTAATAGACATATCTCTCCAGCTGATCAGTAAACGTATGTTTGTACCAACCAAACCGTAAGTTAAAACACAATGAGATATCAGTTCCACCATGTACTTGTGGATATATACCCTGAAGAAATATTGGTGGTTTCTACAAGACATGTCCCAGAAGATCAAGACTGCTTTATTCATAGTAGTGTTACTGGGATATCCTCAGCCTGGGACACTTGTCTATCAATTGTGGCTTATTATTCAGTGGAACAGCTTTGAAAACAAGTGAACAGCTGCCACTTGCAGCTACAGAATGAAACCAAACACATAGAAAGAGCCCAAGAAGACTACACTCAGTATAATCTTGTTTCTGTGAAGGTCAAAATTAGGCAGAGTGTAATACATTGGGTAGAAACACATACATACATGAGAAATGTACAGTAATAGGCAAGAAAGTAGTTATATCAAGCCAGAATGGCCGCTACCTCTGGGGCTGGAGGGCAGAGAGGGTGCTTGACCAGGGGAGACTGGTGACGGGGGGTGGTGCTGGAGTGTTAATTGTGCTCTGTTTCTTGACATAAAATGCAATGATTGCCTCACAATTATTCTTTAAATTCCATACTTGGGTTTTGTATACTTTTCAAATGTGTATATTTTGAATTATATATTCTTAAGTCTGTTTGCTATATTAGAACATTTGAGTGGAAAGAGAGCTGGTTCTACATAAAAGATTGGCATGCCCACCTTAAAAATACTTTTAAGAAAATTGTGGTATTTGAAATAAGACTTTGATACATTTCACAATATCCATAGGTGGTTACGCCTGTTTCTGTCTGTTATCTGTTTGATTACATTTCCGTCAGTTACATTTTTTTTTTTCTTCTCTGGGATGTTGGGACATTAAGACTGTGTGTTTATCTTCCCTTGGCTACATAAGCCTCATACACCAACCCTCCGGCCAGGCAGTGTCCAGCTCCTGGTGGGTCAGAGCCCTTTACTCCCTCTCCCTCTGATGCTCCTCTGGCAAGAAACTGATTGAGTTGCTCCTGGCTTTATAAGAGACCAGGCTTTACTGACACAGATCCTTCAGGGCTTTTTTAGCGTCACACCTGGAAGGATGTTTCAGGAACTGCTCAGAGGTCTCCACTGTCAGTGTTAATGCTGGGGTTAGGCCGTGCCACAGCCTGTCTTCCCACCACAGCTGTTCGCAGGGATTGAGATCCTTTCTTATCAAGAACCAGACTGTCTTGTTATCCTTGTAAGGAAAAGCAGGTGACAAAGGAAAAGACTGAAGCCCTGAAGTACAGGATTCGCTGTCATTCGCTCTGCATAAAACTTTACAGTTTGATAAGTTAGAGGGAAAGCCAGACCTGAGAAGACCTGGATGTGACAGAGAACTATATGAGAAAATATTTCAGAACTTCAGTGTTGCTTGACAGAAAACAATAACAACAAAAACAAGAACAAAAACAAAAACAAAAAAACCCCCAAACACCAAAAAACCTTATTTCCAAGGCCAGACAGCTGACCCTGGATGAACATAAGCAGGAAGTGAGGGTAGAACACTTCTTGTGACCCTCTTGGAAAACCTCTCAGATATTGATGTATTCAACAACAGAGAGTAATACAGATGAAGAGGGCGCCTATTGTGTTCCTGATCCTAAAAAACAGATCCACTAGGGTTAGTTGAGGGTGTCAGTGATCCTTCTAGCCTAGTGTCCCTTGAATACCTCTGGTTCACAAACTGCCATAACCTCATGTTGTCAGCAGAGGGAGTCTGAGTTCCCAGGCTGAGCCAGACTGAAAAGGACTGAGGCTTTTGAATGTCTGCAGGCGGCTGAGCCGCTGGTGGACCTGGGCTAGAATAGCACAGCCGCCTGCCCAGCCTAGGTGGGTGGACTGAGCATCAGGTGAGCTGGCAGCCCAAGTCTAGCTGGAACACTAGGCAGAGGCTAACCCACAGGCTTGGGAACTCTTAGGGAAATGAGAGAAAGGCTGGCTTAAACCAGGGTGGGGTGGCAGGGGAAGAAGCTGGTGGCCAGAGACACTCAAATCAAGAGCAGTGGAAGGCCAGCCATCCAGAGGTTGACTGGGCTCTGTGCTGCCAGGTACCTGGATGAGCCCAGCGATATCAGAGGTATGTCTCAGCTTTCCAAGCTGCAGACAGCTATGCTGATATGAGAAGCCTGCTGAGAAATGGGGGGTAGGGTGGGCTGGAAACAGGAGGCTGAGTTCCCATGACATGGCCCATGGCCTTTGAGTCTTTGGAGTCAAATCTCTCACCTCCAATGTCATGGTCTATTCTTTGCCAAGTTTCTTTTTTTTGGGAGGGGGTGGCTTGATGAAGGTGGTTTAGAGATGGTAAGACTCTCCTAAGGCCCAGGATGATTCATTTTTGGAGGGCTACGTGTGAAGCCCAGGATTGAGTATGTGAAGACAGCCCAGTAATGCTGCAGACTCCAGACTGTGTTGTAGGGAGGACCGCCAGGGAAAGGCGAGCAGTAAAAGAATGTACGGTTAAGAAATACACAGCCGTGGTGGCGCACACCTTTAATCCTAGCACTTGGGAGGCAGAGGCAGGCGGATATTTGTGAGTTCAAGGCCAGCCTGGTCTACAGAGTGAGTTCCAGGACAGCTGGGGCTACAGGGAGACCCTGTCTCGAAAAGACCAAAAAAAATATATGAAAATTGCCTAGCCTAGAGTTCAGGGAAGGGGTGAGAGAGAACCCTAGAACTGACAGCAAGGGGGCCTGAATTCTGAGAGTGACTTGAAGAATAAATGAGTCGAGCCCTATTGATTCTGGAGTCAGTTTATTACGAGTCTGTAAGCCCTCTTTCTTGCTCCATGGGAGTCTTGCTTCTGTCCCAGAAAAGACAGACATGCAGAGCTGACTTTCTTTCTGTCAGGGGGCCTTCATCTTTCTCTTTATCCAGGGCAGGAAGTGAGAGACCTTAGTGAAGACTCCTGGAGGGGTTCCACTTATTTTTCCATAGGAAACAATTCCGTAAACTCTGTTGTTACACACCAGGGGTCCCCCAGAGTCACCCTGTGGGCAGAGAGGGGAAGACCTGAGCTGGCTTCCTCCTGGGCCCTCCCCCACTTCCCCGTGTTAGGGTTCTCTGTTAGATCAGGCCCAGGGCAGGCCTTGCCTCCTATCTCAGTACCAGAGCTCAGCCAGGCCCTGACTTTTCCCTCGAGTTCAGCTCAGGCCAAGCCTTTCTTTGCAATCCTCAAGGATACTCTGGTGATAGCCCTGCTGTAGGACAACTGATCCTTCCCCCTTCCACTCTTGGTACACCCATAGAATGCACTAATGGCTGGATTCTTGGGGCTGAACACACTCTGAGCTGAGGGTTGAAGATTTGTCCATTCTTATACCCAGGCCTCTCCTAAGTTTCTCTCTGTCTGCATTCTGTCTGCTAAATGCTTAAAACCCCACCTTGGAACCAGCCTTTGTTTCCTTTGGGTCTCCCACACAAATCTCTATGGTCTTGTTATAGTGGTGGAAACACAATTTGCATTCCAGGTCTAACTGCACCGTCAGCTCCACTTCCCGAAGGGTAGTTGCTAAAGTGCCCATTGGGGCCATCTTCCCCCAGCCGGCTACATGGCACACATCCCCTGGCTTCACTCGAGCCTTGCCTGTGGGCAGCTTGAGGGGCTGTACCGCTTCAGTCCGACTGGCTTTTCTCTTCAGCTGATGGAGAAGAACAAGACTTCAGCTCGGCCAGTGGCCTTCTGGGATAGGACAACATGAAGGCCAGGATAGAGGAAAGGGAAGGGTCAGGGTCAGGGTAGGAGGGGCAAGCCTGTACCAAGCAGGCCAAGGGCAGCTGGGAGGCAGTCCTCACCTTTAGGAGCATGATGTCACTAGAGAAGTCCTTGGGATTATAGTCTGGATGTCGGATGGCTTTTGCCACAGGGATGACCTGCTGGGTCTTTTCCTGTTTCTTGATGTTGTGGGCTCCCAGGGTGACATTCATAGAGCTGCACAGAGAGTAGAGTGGGCATGAGGGATGCAGAGTCAGAGAGGAAGGATACAGCCCAGGAGGTGCGAAGGGCTGGTCAGGGTGGGTTGGGTGGGGCGTCTAATTGAAGGGTGAAGAGGGCCCCAGGGTTCGCTGACTGCCTTCTTCTCAAGAATACTAAAGGGGTGCCCTCTCGGTTTAAGGCAAGAGTGTAAGTTTGCTCTAAAGGTGAACGGGTGCTTTCAATCTCAAGCCCTCCTTTAATTGGCCAGTGCAGTTGCTTTCTACTCAAGGATGCCAACTCTGTCCTCTCAACCTCTGACCGCAAAGCTATCTTCCATACTTCTCAGACTCTCATTTTCACACTCCTACTTTCTCGTAAGCTCTCATGAGCACCTACAGGTAAGGACAGAGGCTCCTATAGAGATCTCAGGAAGTGTGAGCTGGCTGCTGCTCCTCACCTCCCCCAGCAGTGCGCAGCTGTCAGCACGAAGTTGTCTCGCACCAAGAAGCCGCCACATCTGTTCAAACGCCCCTCAATCAGAAACCGAACAAACGCCATGTAGGGGCGGGAGTGAGGCTTGACCTCATGGCCCCCGATGATCTCCTCTGAAAGAAAAGACTGGATTTATGGGTGTCTGGAGGCAGCAGAGGAAGTCAGGAGGGAAGGTGTGGGGTGCGGAGACTCAGGGCAGGATCCGAGTGCTCTCAGGTCAGCTGAGCATTCCTTGCAACAGAAAACCTTTGCTGAATGTCAGAAGCCTGCTGGCTGGGTAGCACTTTTCCTCCCTCTCCTGCTTTACATAAACATGGAGGAGATGATAGGCTCTAGCCTCGTGGTGGTAGAGTCCCCGAGGATCCTGGACAGCATACCTTGTCCTTTGTTTAGAGAGGGTCCCAACCTCTCTACCATCTTGATTGTGTCATTTTTCTAACAATTTGCTCATGAGCTTATGGAGGTAGATCTTCTAAAATTCTCCTGTTCTAGAGCCCACATCCTGGGTTCTCTGGAAATGCTTTTGGCTGCCTGAATAACTTCTAGTTAGCTGGAGGATTAGTGGTGCAGGATTAGTGGTAGGGTTCAGAGCCTGAGGCATGTTGGAGTAGTGTGCTGTCAAACGTGGAGGGGCAGGGGCTCTGGGAAGGCCGAGAGGAGTGGAGAAGCCAACAGAAGCTGGGCCCCCACGGCATACTGTGGAGCAGGTGAAATGCTGGATGCAGCCACCTTGTCACCCTGGGCCCCTTCCTTCCACCGGTCGGAGGGGTGGAGGGTACTGAATAATGCGACTCTTTCTGGGCTAGTGGGTCCTCCCCTGCCGGAGGCTGTGCTCAGAGCTGCCATTTGCTAGGTGGGAATAAAAAAAATTAATTCTTTATCTTTTGAAGCTCCACATTATCTGCCACGTGTCTTTTTAAAAAATATTTGATTTATTATTTTTATTTTTTATGGGTATGAATGTATTCCCTGCATGTAAGTGCACCCGTGTTGTGCAATGCCCATGGAATCAGAGGAGGGTGTTGGATTCCCTGGGACTGGAGTTACAGGGGGTTATTAGCCACCATGTGGGTGCTGGGACTTAACCCAGGTCCTCTGCAAGAGCAGCCAGTGCTCTTAGCTGCTGAGCCATCTCTCCAGTGCCCCTGCCACATGTCTTTCTAAGGACAGTCTACTCTCCAGGTGATGAAGTGAGCTGGGAGAAGCTAGTACCACTAAGCTTTCTGGAGAACCCCCCCCTCCTTCCACACCCTGGCTGAGAATCTAGCCAGTGTCAGATTTGTAAGTTTGGGTTTAGCATGTGACCTGAGGTTCAGTACTAGGAAAAGTCTCAACTAATCCTCGGCAGAAAAATTGGTAGAGGAGATTGTATGAGGTGGGGGGCCTCTGGAATAGGGGTGCCCACTCACCTGCCATAGCTCCAAGGGGCAGAAGAACCGTCATCAGGACCAGGAGCAGAGGCATCTTCCCGGAAGGATGCTCAGTGTGGAGTAGGTCAAAACAGACACAGCCTTTGGAGGGGCATGAAGGAGGCGTGGGCCCAGTGACCTCACAGACATCTTAAGCTTCTTGTGTGCCCCTGGTTCTGATGGGAGTCATCACACATGGCAGCCTGAGGAAGTTGTCTAGTTTGGGTGAAAATGACACTGTCTTCACACTGGCAAAGCCAGAATAAAGAAGGTGGAGGGTGTTGAGGCTGTGGTTGCTGCTGGCAGAAGGCCTGAGACCCCAGGAAATCCTCAGTGACTCAACTGAGCCAAAAATATATCATCTTCTTAGCTCTTACGTCTTTTGCATTCTGATAAGAATGGGCGTGGTGGCACATGCCTTTAATCCTAGCACTTGGGAGGCAGAGGCAGGTGGCTCTTTGTGAGTTCAAGGCCAGTCTGGCCTACAGAGCGAGTTCCAGGACAGTTGGGGCAACAGGGAGACCCTGTCTTGAAAAGACCAAAAAAGAAAAAAAAACAGAACTTTTTACTAGATTTTTTGAGGGAATAGTACTTGCAACCCATTTACTATAAGAGTGATTATAGTACGAGTAATATACTCACAATATTATATCAATGTTTAGTGAAAGTTGATGCGGTACCATATTGTGCTAAGCAGCATTTCATATACCATTCATTAATCTCTTAGATTGCTAATCATACTGTGTAAAATTCTTTTGAAATACTCTGTGGTATTTTGATGAAAGCTAGTCTTAACTCACTCTGACTCATAAAACAGGTAGGAAATCACTTAGAAACATGCCAAACAAGAGCTGGCCCATGTATCCAAAGATAGTGCCTTACCGTTACACAAAGTGAAGTATACAAATGAATCACAATAACATGTGTGGCTTTTACCTGACTACTGTGGATTGCCATTGTCTTCAGAGCAAGAGATTCAGGTTTGAATTCAATGGTTTGTAAGATTGCAGCAGCGTTGGCTTCACTGTTGATGACTCTAATGTCATTTTCTTTTGCCTTGGATTAGCTATAGATAAATCATGATGTTGATGAGATCTTGAATAATTACTAGCAGGCTAGATCCAGGAGTAAGAGGGATGTGGGTCATCCCTTTGAAGGATGATGTTGGCAGGAGGGAGCTGGAAATCTGTGCTTAGAGCACAAAATAGGATTACAGTGGGGTGGGGGGGCTGAGGTGAAAGCAGCTCTGTGAGGTGAGAGGGAGTAGGCATGTCCCCCCACAACACCCCAAGTTCTGTCTTACCATCAAAGATTCATGTTTTCTTCCTTAAATATTTTGGCTTAAAGATAATTTTTCTTATCTTAGTTGTGAGCAGTAGTCTTGAATTTTATATTAAGTGGATCAAAATTAATCATCTAGTGTCCAAGTGTCTAACTTTTTAGCTTTTCTGAGCCATACTAGACAAAGAATAACTGTCTTGGGCTACTAAGTCCTTATACAAACACTAATGAAAGCTGATGAGATAAAAAGTCTGCTGCACAGATAAGCATGAAAGTCCTCACAAAATATAATACTCTTAATTATATGGTGCTTGTTTGGAAAGGATCTTTTAAAATCATGGAGTGATTTCCAAGTTTATAATCTCTAAGAAAGAAAATGAGCATATCTAGGTAAAATAAACACTTGGTTGTTTTTATTTTTTTTATAACAAGTAAAAGAAGAGAAGGCAACACAAATCTATTGGGATGTTTGATATGATATTTGAGGAATTAATGCATCAAGGGCTGGATCAACAGAAACAGCTGCATGTGAAAGCAACTCTCTTAAAGAGGTCAGAGGTGTCAGATTCTCTGGAATTGGAGTCACAGGTGGTTGTGCGCTGCCCAGGGTGAATCTTGGGAATTAAACCCGGGTCCTCTGCAACAGCCGTGTGCATCATTCAGTGCTGAGCCATCTCCAGCTGTGACTGCTCAGCTTTTGAAAGTAGCCGCTCAGAAACATGGGTGCTGCCAAAAGTGAGGTGCGAACCTGCTGTGGAGGAGAAGTGTGAATGCTTGTCTCTGGGAAGATGGGACCTAGAAAAGTCTGGTGAAGGAACACGGTCACATTTTTCTTTCAGCTGATTGTAATATTGCAGCCCTGTGTATTACACTTGGAAATTTGTAGGTAACATATTTATGTCAACTGAAAATGGAGTTGCCAAAAAGTCAAAATATTGATAACATTCAGAATTTTTTTTTTTTTTTTTTGAGACAGGGTCTCACTATGTAGCCCCAGCTGGAAGTGTCTGGAACACTTTGTGTAGATCAGGCTAGCCTTCGCCTCCCTAATGCTGGGTTTAAAGGTGCGAACTACTACACCTAGCCACATTCAGGAAATCATGAAATTTGCTTTTAAATTCTTGAATGGAATCTAAAAGCAGGGCTACATACTTTTTCACTGTTCACAGGACTGTGTTCAGCTAGGTTGAAATCCATAAAATTCTTTGCCTTAATTTGAGCCCTTCATAACTTCCGTTTCATTTAAAACACTGGTAGAATTTGAATTGTTGTATTGACAAGTTGGTTTTCACCTTAAAGATGCATCTTTAACTAATTTAAATGAATGGTTAAATCCATAAAAAGTTTAAACCTGGCTGGAGAGATGGCTCAGCAGTTAAGAGCAGCTGCTGCTCCTGCAGAAGACCTGGGTTCAAATCCCAGCACCCACATGGCAGCTAACAACCATCTGTAACTCCAGTCCCAGGGGATCCAATGCCCTCTTCTGACCTCCACAGGCACTGCATGGTATGGGTGCACTTAAATGCATGAAGTCAATACACTCATACACAAAAAATAAAAATAATAAAGAAAATATTAAAAAGTCTAAATCTGTAAGTCAGTTTCATTGTCAAGTTTTCAAACAAATTTTGTTGAAAATCATAAAATCTTTTAAACATTCAGCTTAAGCTTAGTTGTCTACTTCTAAAAGTAAGTGGTGTCACCATTGTCAGCATCAACACATATGCATTTTTTTAGACAGGGTCTCACTATGTAGCCCAGGGTGGCCTTGAACTCATGGAGATCCACCTGCCTCTGCCTCCGGAGTGCTGAGATTAAAGGTGTGCACCACCTGCCGCAAAGGTTTTGATATGAGAGACTTTCTTGCCTCCCCCCCCCCCATAGAAAAAGGAGAAATATGATGATGATGAGGTCGCTCTCCAACTGTAAATTGGAGACAACTATTATAGAGGTAATCTCTTATAAAACCGGTAAAACTGCCTTCTTTAATTGACTAATAGACATAAGAACTGTGAAAAGGATTATTTTCTGTTCAGAACCAAATATAATACTAAAGTCCTTAAGCTATGCACTTAAGCAAAATATATTAATACAGGAGCTCTGACAGCAGCAATGGATTATTCTACCAGGGAGATGTTGGCCAGGGGATCCAAGGCCCCACAAAAGGTAAAGGCTCCTTGCCTCTAAACTGGGATACCTGCAAGAAGAGAGACGACAAGGCCCTGCTGCCGAAGACCTGACGTTAACATGGGAAAGATGTATTGAGACCACACATGCAAGTGTACAGGTGGCCTCTGGGATACCAGAGAGTGTTACCAAAGGCCACTAAACCAATAAAGCAAATACAGGTCTCCTTGAGTCAAGCAAGACTCCACCGTCAGCACCAGCTACACCTCACCTGCCTGGAAATACTGTGCAGCAGAGGCAGCCATATGCCTGTATATACCAAATCTAATTGGCTATTGGCTCTCTCCTTGGTGGAGTAACCCATGGCTGATGCCACAAGCTTACATCCTCTACAGGTTAGGAGATGTTATAAGCCACAGTAAGACCCTGTCATATTTAACAGAAAAAAATGTAATTCATGGATTAACATATCATCCAAACATATGTGTCTATACCAAAGTAACCTACCATAACTATTAGTGCTGTTTAAATACCTATATATCTAATTGCTTGTGCTTCATTAGTAGGATCAAAAGGTTATTCCTGGTCAAACTGTCAGCCCATGAAAGGAAACAGCAAGAATTGACCAGAGTCCAAGACAACAGCTCCAGAGAGAGTGGACTGTTTTGCTTCTCATCCACCTGTGCCCCTTTTCTAAGCCTAGGGAACAATCTGTGGAAGAGGGGGCATGGCCTAGATGTAAGGGCTGCGTTTGGGTGAAGTGGTGAAACTACGAGCAATGTAGTCTGGGACTCATTTGATCAACTTATGACATACAAACCTCCTCACCCCTGCTGGATGGTGGGAACTGTGCTGTGTGGTTTGGGCACAACAGCCTGCCAAATTGGTTTTACAATGAAGGATGCTTGTACTCATGGATTATCACTTATAAGCTAAAAAATTGAAAAAAAAAGTGAGAGAAAGATGCTGGACAGTTATGGCGAGTGCATGATCTGGATGGGGTGGGGGGGGGGAGGGAAAGGGAAATATGCCTGAACTGAATTGGAAAATGATGTATGAAATGCACAAAGCATCAATAAAAAAAATGTTAAAAAAAAAGGTGTGCACCACCATGCCTGGCCTAGCATCAACATTTTCTTTTCTTTTTTTTTTTTTTTTGGTCTTTTTGAGACAGGGTCTCCCTGTAGCTCCAGCTGTCCTGGAACTTGCTATGTAGACCAGGCTGGCCTTGAACTCACAGAGATCCACCTGCCTCTGCCTCCCAAGAGCTAGGAATAAAGGCATGCACCAACATGCCGGGCACATCACTTTTTGTTGTTATTGTTGGTTGTTTTTTTGTGGCACATCAACACTTTTTAAAAAATTTTTCATTTATTTTTGTATGTGTGTGAATGTACTGTCTGATGTAGGTTTGTGCACCCATGTCGTGCAATGCCGTGGAAGTCAGAAGAGTGTCTCAGATTCCCCTGGAACTGCAGTTCTCCTGGAATTGGAGTTGCAGACGGTTCTTAGCCACCATGTGGGTGCTGGGGATCGAACCCCGGTCCTCTGCAAGAGCAGTCGGTGCTCTTAACCACTAGGCTATCTCTCCAGCCCCAGCACATCAACACTTTTAAGCAGTTCTTTGGCTCTAGAAATTCAGTCTTGATGACTCCTTGCATTACATTATTACTTCTAATGCTTTTGCATGTGCATTTTCTTTTACTTAAAAAAATTCTCTGACAATTTAAAACATGTTTTTAAAAAAGTTTTTTGTCTTTTTTAAAATTTTATTTATTCTTTATGTGTATGAATGTACTGTCTTGCATGCAGGTCTGTGCACCCATGTCGTGCAATGCCGTGGAGGTCAGAAGAGGGCATCGGATTCCCCTGGAACTGGAGTTAAATAAAGACGGCTCTCAGATTTGCTTAATTTGCAAGTTTTCAAAGTCCATAATTTGAAAAAGCATTCTATACAAAAACATGTCAGAGTTGGTACCATAAGGACCATATTGCAAGAACAAAGTAGTGGAACAGAAAAAAGTCTGTCTTCTAAACAACAAAAATTTGCAACAGGGTCACACTAGGCAGCCCTTGCTACCTGAGAACTCCTTATATAACAGACCAAACTGGCCTTGAACTCAAAAAGATCTGCCTGCCTCTGCCCTAGAGTGCTGGAAATAGAGGCATGCACCAACACGCCCAGTAAGAAGAAGATTAAGTCACGACTCAGGGTGGAGCTGTCCCTGGAGCCTGTCTCAAACAAATAAGTCAGAGAACAATGGAAAACACCCACATCTTCTTCTGGCCTCCACACTTACATGTGCACACAGGCACACGGACCTTCACAAACATCTACACATATACACCATACAATTTTTAAAATAGTTACAATTAAATTAATTCGGTTGTAAAAGTTAGTTATGTGATCACTTATTTAGTAGCAAAACCCGAAAACCATTTACTGTTTATTATGGAGAATGTGTCAGATATAATATGCCCTGAAAAATGAAATATTGATTTCTAAAATCAGTTGGTCTCACCAAACAATACCACAGTGAACTGAAGAAACTAGAAAAATGTATTCAAATAAATTCGGAGAGTAGAGCTACTAATTCTAAATCTTCGGTTCTCAAAATGGATCGTGGTACTGATGCCACAAATATGGCTCAACTGCCCATTTTTATTAGAGGCACTGATGACAAATGTAATATCCCTGAATAAATGGCTTCTTTCCTGCCATTACAAGACACAAGTAAATAGATTACTCTGACCAAGTTAAAAGCACATTAGTGATTTTCTCTGTTCATTGTGAACATATGGTACTCTAGTTACTGATATGCCCAGAGATGGTAGGCAAAACAGGGGACTTGTAAAGTCAATATAAGACAACGCAATTACCACCCAAACATCATGTTTAATGAAGTTTCACTGCACAGTATATCAAGAAAATGTGTGCTCAGAGAAGGGTTTCAGTGAGAGTGGGAAAGAGACGATGGGGGCCAATGGTGTATTTAAAATGACCAAAGGGCATATTATATCTGACACATTCTCCATAATAAACAGTAAATGGTTTTCGGGTTTTGCTACTAAATAAGTGACCACATAACTAACTTTTACAACCGAATTAATTTAATTGTAACTATTTTAAAAATTGTATGGTGTATATGTGTAGATGTTTGTGAAGGTCCGTGTGCCTGTGTGCACATGTAAGTGTGGAGGCCAGAAGAAGATGTGGGTGTTTTCCATTGTTCTCTGACTTATTTGTTTGAGACAGGCTCCAGGGACAGCTCCACCCTGAGTCGTGACTTAATCTTCTTCTTACTGGGCGTGTTGGTGCATGCCTCTATTTCCAGCACTCTAGGGCAGAGGCAGGCAGATCTTTTTGAGTTCAAGGCCAGTTTGGTCTGTTATATAAGGAGTTCTCAGGTAGCAAGGGCTGCCTAGTGTGACCCTGTTGCAAATTTTTGTTGTTTAGAAGACAGACTTTTTTCTGTTCCACTACTTTGTTCTTGCAATATGGTCCTTATGGTACCAACTCTGACATGTTTTTGTATAGAATGCTTTTTCAAATTATGGACTTTGAAAACTTGCAAATTAAGCAAATCTGCCTATTTGCCTTGGAAAAATAGTAGCTATTTTTTAAACGTTCTTTGAACAATATTTCATCTGTAATTTTTCTGTTTTGAGGTTCTATTTTTTCTTTTTTGAGATGTAGAAGCCACAGTAGGGGGCTGTAGAGATGTCTCAGCAGTTAAGAGTACTGACTGCTCTTGCAGAGGACCCAGGTTCTATTCTCAGCACCCACATTGCTGCTAAGAGCCATCCTTAACTCCAGTTCCAGGAGAATCTGACACCCTCTTCTGACCTCTGTGGTACTGCACAGGACAGGTGCACTCATACACATGCAAGTGATACTCATACACATAAAATAGTAAGTAAAATAGTTTTAAAAAGATATAATAGATAAGAGACTGTATTACTTTCATTATGAAAAGTAATTGATAAGAAAATGGAAAGGGAAATTTAAGTGTTTCAACATCTCAGCTGCTGACACACTGGGAAGTCCATAGCTGCTTGTAAAGCATGGTGTGCGAGGCTTGAGGCATGGTGAGCCATGGAAATACCCCTGGAAATCAAGTAGGAATACTTTCCTGTCTTCAAAATACCACTGAATGCCTATTGCTTACAATTGTATATTAAAACATCATTGACAATCTCTGTTTCATTTGCCAAATCATCCAGATTATGTATGAGACCCGGTGGTGCCAATTTCATTGTCTGCCTTTGGAAGATAAAACACTGGACACCTCATATTACCAGAAAACTGAAGTCTAACATATGTACAAATAGTGAGAATATAATACACTCATTTTGCATGACATTGGGACACAATGTTGTCACCTACAAAGTTCATGCTTAAGAACAATATAAAATCATACACAGAAAAATCTCATAATCATTTAAATAAGTTCCTAATCCTGTATTGTGCTACATTCATAGCTACCCTGGGCTGGGTGCAGTTCTCACACCACAAGTCAGACACTTCTGATCTAGTCAATACAATGTGAAAGGCTTCCATTATTTAGCTCTCCTCCTCCTCCTCCTCCTCCTCCTCCTCCTCCTCCTTCTCCTTCTCCTTCTCCTTCTTCTTCTTCGTCTTCTTCCTCTTCTTCTCCTCCTCCTCCTTCTGCTTCTGCTTCTTCTGCCTCCTCCTCCTCCTCCTCCTCCTCCTTCTTCTTCTTCTTCTTCTTCTTCTTCTTCTTCTTCTTCTTCTTCTTCTTCTTCTGTTTTCTTCTTCTTTTTGGTCTTTTTGAGACAGCTGGGGACTGTCCTAGTTCCCTCAAGAAGAGCTGCATTTGGGAACACAAACCTGATTGTATAAGCATATATATTCTATAAGCCTATACATATGCACAGAAATTGGTAGGAGTGTTACAAAGAAGGATGAGATACATGAAGGATGATCAAAATAAGTGGAAGGGGCTGGAGAGATGGTTCAGAGGTTAAGAGCACCAACTGCTCTTGCAGAGGACCTGGGTTCGATTCCCAGCACCCACATGGTGGCTAAGAATCATCTTTAACTCCTGTTCCAGGGGAAGCTGATGCCCTCTTCTGACCTCTGCAGCATTGCATGACATGGATGCAGACAGTACACTCATACACATGAAATATAAATAAAATTAAAAAAGTAAAAAAATATTAAAAAACACAAAAAACCAAAAATAAATTGTATGAAATTCACAAAAAGTAAAACAAAAAACACAAAAAATAAACAAACAACAAACAGTAAAAAGAGAAAAGCTGGCTGTTGTTGCCTAGTGTTGGGGAAAAGGACACTGTGATAATTACCAATGAAATAGTCTCTCTCTGATATCCAGACAGCCATGCAAAGCCATGGAGAAACCCTTGTAAATTGTTGGTGGGAATTAGAATTCATCTAGTCATTATGGAAAAATGAATGAAGGGTTAATAGAAAACTAAAACTCTTCCATGGTCTAGTTACCCCACTTCTAGGCATATATCCAAAGAATTTGCAGTCAGCTTCTCGAATTCACTGTGCTGCTTGCTGTTCACAACAGTGAATGAGTCCATGAATGAATGGAGGAAACATGGGACACGTACACAGTATAGCACCACCCGACATTAAGAGAAGCTGGAATTCCAACATTTGCAGCAACATGGATGAACGTGGAGGACATCATGCTCAGTCAGATAAGCCAGGCATAGGAGAAAAGTACTGGATAATCTCAGTTGCATTTGAAATAGGAAACAACTGGATTTGTAGAAGCAGAGAGCAGAATAGGGGTCCTGCAGGTGGAGGGGTGAGGAGAGCTGGGAGATGCTCATCACAGAGTACAGAACTCCAATTAGATGGGAGGAATAATGTTTTGAGATCTTCATAGCATCATGACTTTGGTTAATAATGTATCATGTGTTTCAAACTGCTAAAGAATACATTACAAATGTTCTCACCACAAAATGGTGAGTTGAAGGATATGCTAATTAGCTTGATTTACTCAATCTATATTTTATGCATCCATTACATCATTTTGTACTCTGTAAATATATACAATTAAAATGTTAGAATAATTTAAAGGTGTCTTTTCAGAAAGCAACTAGTTTTTTTTTTTAAATGTGAAAATCTTGGCATTGGGAAAAAATAGCACATAGAGAGGCAAGAGGAATTTTAATTATTTATATATTGCTCTAGAGAGCACTTGAAGTACTTACATTATAAATATATTTATATTGTAAGAATTCTGTAAGGTAGCTCTCATTGACCAATTCTAGAGATGGGAAATAGGCTACAATGATGAGGAGAGTGAGGAGGAGCAGCAAAAACCTGTGTCAACGTGCTAACTTTTTACTTTTCTTGCTAACAGTAAAAGCTAGAACTAGGTAGATCTCAGCTTGGTTGTCACAGCATGGCTGCCTGGTGTTACATGGTAGGGAGCCCAGGATCTCACTGTCTAGTGCTAAGTTTAGGTTGGTGGGGTCTTTGGCCAAATGGGTGGGACTCTTTGTGAGGAGGGGAATTGCATGGTTTCTGAAAAGCAATACTGATGACTTTTACCTCAAGTATCTTACCAATTGGGTTCTTTATCTGGTGTAGAGAGTCAAATTTTAATTTTTTTGTAACATTTTTATTGAAATTTTGTGCATTTCATACATCATTTCTCAGTCCAATTTAGACTCATTTCCCTTTCCATGCCCCCCCACCCCACCTGAGTTCATGCATTCTGCCATACTTGTATCTTTTTTCTGAGTCTTTTTAAAGTTTTTCAAAGCAGAGGATTATTGTTTTGGGGAGAACTTTACTCTTTCAGTTGATTCTTTGTCTCAGATCTTTTGTTGTTATTGTTCCCTCCAGCTTGTATTGCTTCAACACATGCATATATATATATATATATAAACACCTATATTAAAAATTTGTCATCTGAAACTAAACTGTATGTTATTTCCCAGTCATATTTCAGGATTCACATTTTTCCCTTTTAATTTTATATTACTCTAAAATATGCATACAAACCCTCTACTCATATACCAAGTTTACAAAGTCTGAAAATAAGTGGTTAATTCTAGAGCCTGTTAAGGGATTCACATTATAAGAGCACAGCTTCTTTCAGCTAAAGAGGATATAACATTAACATTGCTCAGTTTGCCTTACAACTAGGTACTTGGTGCTAGCATCCACAAATGAGGGATACTATTTGTCATTTGTTTTTCTGGGACAGTGTTACTTCACTTAGCATAATATCTTCTAGTTCCATTCATTTGCCTGCAAAGTTCATGATGTCATCTTTTTTTTTTTTACTGTTGCATAGAACTCCATTGTGTAGATGTACCACATTTTCCCTATCCACTCATCAGTTGAGGGGCACTTGGTTGGTTCCAGCTCTTTGCTATTGCAAAGAGAGCTGCAATAAACATGGATGTGCATGTATCTCTGTGGTAAGATGAGTCTTGTGGGTACATACCCAGGAGTGGTATGACTGGGTCAGGTGATAGGCTTTTTTTGAGTCTTTTAAGGGTTCTCCACACTGCTTTCCATGGTGGTTGTAGAAATTTACATTTCCACCAGCAGTGGATGAAGTGTTCCCCTTTCCCCACAACCTTTCCAGCATTTGGCATTATTTGTTTTCTTGATCCTAGCCAGTCTTATCAGAATGAGATGATATCTTAAATTGGTTTTAATTTGCTTTTACTTATTAGCGATGTTGAACACTTTTTAAGATGTTTCTCAGCCATCTTTATTTCCTCACATGAAGTCTCTATTCAGCTCTTTACTCCATCTTTTGAGTGGGTCATTTGTTTTATTCTTTGTTTTTGGAAGTTAATGCTCTGTCAGATGTATCAGCGGTGAAGGTTTCCTCCCACTCTGTGGGTTTTCTCTTCAACAAAAATTTTAAACCCCTGAAGAAGGATATTGAAGAAGACATTAGAAGATGGAAAGACCACCCATGCTCATGGATTGGAAAAATTAATATAGTAAAAATGTCCATTCTACTGAAATTAATATACAGATTCAATGGAATCCCAATTAAAATCTCCAAGAGTTTCTTCACAGACTTGGAAAAAAAATCCTTAAATTCATATGGAAAAACAAAAGACCCCAAATAGCCAAAACAACCTTGAGTGAAAAGAGCAATACGGGGGAGGGAGATCATTATATCAGACTTCGAATATTACAGGGATATAGTCATAAAAACAGCCTGGTACTGGAACAAAAACAGACTTGTAGACCAATGGAACAAAACTGAAGATCCAAATGATCACATACAATTTCAGCCACCTGATATTTGACAAAGGGGCCAAAAAGACTCAGCAGAGAAAAGACAGCATCTTCAGCAGATGGTGTTGGAAAAACTGGATCACCACTTATAGAAGGATAAAATTAAGCCCCTACCTGTTGCCCTGTACAAAAATCAACTCCAAATGGATCAATGACCCCGACCTGAAGCCTGAAACTCTGAAAGTGATAGAAGAAAATGTTGGCAGCAACTTACAAGACATAGGTGTAGGAGAAGACTTTCTAAATCAGACAGCAGCTGCAAAGGAAATAAGGTTGACAATTGACAAGTGGGACCTCATTAAAATCAAAAGCTTCTGTACAGCAAAAGAAACAATCAGTGAAGGGAACACAATTTTTTATTCTTAAAGGGTCTTAGTGGTTTTACCTTTATTGTGCTATGGAAATCTTTGATAGACTTTTATAAGTAGCCATTAAAATTTTGAGAGGCAATTCAGTGAATTCTATATTCCCCTAGAAATCAGAACTGGTCACCTAGATATATAATTACCCACTTGCCTGATGGTTGATTCCTTATTTGGGAATGAAGACTTCTGGACAAGCAAAACTCAAGATTGCAGAGTCAAATTTGCAAAATTATATTTTGATAGAACTTTGCTATGTAGCTCAGACTGACCTTGAACTCTCAATCTTCCTATTTTAGCCTACCAAGTACTGAGATTATAGGAGTGTGCTATTGCATTTGCCACAAAAGCAAATAGTCGTGAGTAGGAGCTATTAGTGGAAGGGCACCCCGCCTTCCTCTCCCATTATATTCTAATTCTAAGAGGGAAATCATATCTTCATTTTGGGCTTAAAGCATAAACTACATCCTTCAGGATAGTAGCCTAATCTTGCAGCTGTCTTTCAACTATGGCTTTCTTCAGTAGGCTATCCCACAAGTCCCCTTTAGGCCAATTTTTTTTCAGAACCATATGGCAAATGAACCCAATTCTGGATTTTTGTCATGGCAAAATATGTTTGTTGGTCAAAAGCAGTACTGCATGGGATACAAATACAGAAATGGAACCCTGTATATTCTGAAGGTCAACAGAAGGTGCGCTGACAGATGGTAAATTTGGACAAAGAAAAAGAGTCATACCAATACGTATTCCCCAACACAAATCCAGAAGACCTTGCATTTTGTTGAGCCTGGTCTGCAGTTCTCTCTGGCTATGTTGGGACTGACCTCTTGAAAAAGCCTAAAGGAACAGAAGCAGAAATGTTGGATCTTGAGTTGAAGTAATTCCTTTCCTAGGTTCAGTAAAACTGTTATAGACATTTTAAATGAGGGAAGGATATGATGAGAATCGGGGGATATTTCCATAGGGTCAGAGGAATTTGAAGCTGTCAATGCATTTATAGCATTTAGCTGCCTCTGAGTCCACTCAGATGTGCCTACAGGCAGATTTCAACATCAAAGGAAGGTGGATTGGAATATTTCTCATATGCAGCTGTGGGAAGAGCCCAGAGACTTTCTCTCCAGGGAGCTGTCTGAGCAGGGGTCAAAATTTGTGTGGGGATGCCAGGAAGTCATCATGGGCTGAGAATTACCTTTACTACAGCCCCTGCTTTGGTGTGGGTGGATGGGCTGGACACAGACCAGTTTGTACTAGTTGTTTTGATGCTGTTAGTAGGGTCAGTTGCTACCTTTTGCTGGAAATTTATCTCTGTCACCTCTCTAAGAGACCCATAACAATGGTTTTCAAAGTTTAAAATACCTTTTTTTCCCTTTATTCTGCATTTTTCTTTTGTCTTTTTTTTTCTTTTTTTTTTTTTTTTTTTTTTGCGACAGGGTCTCCCTGATTCCTAGCTGTCCTGGAACTCACTCTGTCGACCAGGCTGGCCTTGAACTCACCAAGATCCACCTGCTTCTGCCTCCCAAGTGCTAGGATTAAAGGCCCGGCTTTTTTCTGCATTTTTCATCCCTGTCCCCCAGGAAGGAGCCAGGTCCTTAATATGTCTCAAGTACAGGATTTGTTTTCCACCTTCTATTCAGATGCAAGGTGTCAACTACTGCTCTTCCTGTGTGCAAGTTACATGATCCAATGGGAAATATTACTGCATCTCACAAAAGAATGCATTACTATGTTGATTTGGGACAGGGAGGCATTAAGCTAGAACTTCTCTAATCCCAGAGCCAGGCCTACTTGTTTTTTTTTAGCAAGATAAATCTAACACAAAGAGGTCCATACTTAATAAAATGACAATATTCCATCAATGTCATCCAGGCCAAGAATTTCCTAACAATAGGAAGCTCAGGCAGACTTGGAAACTATGGATGGAGCAATGACTATAAATGTTTCAGTATCAGAGGTATCTCTCCACCTCATTTTTCCCTTTCTTTTTTCTATCCTCCTTGTTTCAGGTTTAATTCCGACTCAATTATATTTCTGAATATGTACGCACATTACAATTTGAATTTGTACAATGACATCCCTATTTGGTATCTTTCAAACACATGAAACATAGTTGTCCTAGTCTGTTCTTATTCCCTACCTGCCGCCCTCCCCCTGGGTAAAGGGAGGCTTCTGTGGATAGCTTGGCCACTTCACATTAGAAGATTTTTGTCTAAAGTCAATTCCGAACATCATTCACTTCTTCTGTGCTGATTAAGGGGAAAGTGCTTTCTAATTCTTCTGTCCTTTTGAATGTAAAAGGCTGAACACCAGGTGAACAGCAGGGAGTCCCAGCCTAGTACCAGCAGTGCCTAAAATAGAAGAGCTGAGGGGACCTCCTGCTGCAGGTGACCAGCCTCTAGTGGACACTCCGCAGAGGGAAGCACCGAGCTCAAGGAGGAGGGTTGCATGGGCTTGACCCTGGGAGCTGGGATAGAAGTCGAGACAGTGCCAGCTCTGCCTCCATGGGCCCTGCCTGGTGCCAGCCCTGCCCTGGCCCATGTCAGGTCCCTCTCTTCCAGGGCATGAGTTGGCTCAGTGCTGCAGGGCTGAGGCCTGATGGAACCACAGGGGCCATTGGAATGGTGTGTCCTAAGTAGAGGGATGTGAGAGAAAGGAACAGGCTCAGATCAGCATGGCATGAGAAGCCCAGAAGTTGGTAGACTCAGAATGCTGAGCTGGGATGGAGAATACAAAGGAGGGTGGTGGAGGAGGAAGCCAGCAGGCTGGAGAACACGCTTGTTCCTGTTCTCCCAGGAGGATAGGGAAGGAAGCAGATTCCATGTCAGAAGAAGGAGCTATGCAAAAAGCTGCACCTTAATCCTGAAGCTGTGGGAAAGAGATGTTCTGCCCAGGAAGGCCCTTCCCCTGCCTGATGGGCTGAGGCTCAGTGACCTCAGCTCTGCCTGCCTGGCCTCACAGACCCATGGTGTCTTCCCAGAACACAGAGGATGGAAGAAATTTACCCTGAGCCTCAAGATAAGAGTATCTTGGTGGTACTCGGGTTCAGGGCCCCCAAAGAACAGACAGGAGTGATTGGGGCAGGAAAGCAAGGGCTGGGTATTAGGAACTTGGAGGAACTTGGAGGCTGCAGGGTCAGGGCTAGGAGGCTGGAGCAGAAAAGCAGCAGGACTGTGCCATTGGCCTGCCTGGCTTAGAGGTGGTTCCTGTGGATGGAGGGCGACAAATAAACAAGAAACATCCATCAAGAGGCTTTATTCAGTTGCTGGCACGTCTCCTAGCTCAGTTCTGGACTCAGCTCTGGGGAAGATGGCTACTCAAAGACAGGCCCAGTCGGCGTCCTGTAGCTAGTTGTGCTTCATGGTTTTCTTTATCCAGGGTAGGAAACTTGAGACTTTGGTGAAGACCCTTGGAGTTGTCCCATCTTTACGTCCATAGGAGACAATGCCCTGGGCTAACTTCTTGCACACGAGGGGTCCTCCAGAATCCCCCTGTGGACAGAGAGGGGGAGGATGGAGCTGGTGTTCCTCCCATCCTGTCCTCCCTCTTGTCCTAAGCCTGCTCTCAGATAGGATGACTTGAACATTCTGATTGTGCACATCAGGGGACAGGCTGTCTCCTGGGGCCCTTGGGCTTCTGGGATCTGGCTGTGGTCGTAGTTACTACTTCACTTCACCCCTGGGGACAGACTCCATGTGCTCCCACCAGGTCCTGTGATCCTCTCCCTTTGGAGTTTCTGCCATCATTTCCAGGCTACTATTAAGGACTGGGGCTCAGGTGAGTGCTCCCGATGTGAACATGGAGCATGAGCCATTGACAAAGGTGAGTGTGTGCTCTGAAGGGATGCCTGGTTGTGATTATGACACACTCAGGAAGCACGGTTTCCTAGCCTGGGACTTTAGCTCGTTACAAACTCATGCTTGGAGAGGAGCAGTATTCAGCAGAGGTCCTGGTGGATTCCCAGTTCCACCTGCTCCACCCTCCTTCCCAGGGAGGAAGATCACAGCTGGAAGGTGAAGGAGTCCCTTCCTGTTGGGTCTAACACAGCTGGAAGGTGAAGGAGTCCCTTCCTGTTGGGTCTACAGGTAGCAGTTCCCCCTTCCCTCTACAGGTCCAAGAGAGGCAGACAGACTCACCTGATAGGAAGCATTGTTTATCTTTGGGTCTCCCACACACATCTCACAGGCCTTGTTGTAGTAAGCTGGGAAGCAGCTCTCACACTCCTGGTCTGCCTGCACTGTCATCCTCACCTCCTGCAGTGTGTCTGATAATTTTCCTCTTAGGTCTGTCTTGCCCCACCCAGCCACATAGCATATACTTCCGGGCTTCACCTGGGCCTTGCGTGTGGGCAGCTTCAGGGTCCAGACAGCCTTATTCATCTTGGCCTTTCTCTTCAGCTGATCAAAAAGAAGAGTCCAGGTCAGCCAGGGTCCATCTGGGCTGGGATACCAGGCAGGCCAGGATGGGAGGGAGGGAAGGGGCACAGGCAGGGTAGGGGGGCAAGCCTGCACCAAGCAGACCAGGGCAGCTGGAGGCCTTACCTTTAGCAGCATGATGTCGTTTGAGTGATTCTTGTCATTATAGTCAGGATGGGGGATGGCTTTTGCCACAGGGATGACCTGCTGGGTCTTCTCCTGTTCCTGGATGTTGTGGGCCCCCAGGGTGACATTCATTGAGCTGCACAGAGAGCACAGAGAGGATGAGGGATGCAGAGTCAGAGAGGGTACAGCAAAGGAGGTGTGAAGGGCAGGCCTGGGTGGGTAGGGCGGGGCTCTATCTGAGGGAATTTGAGAGGACAGGAATGACTGTGCCCCCTGCTACTGAGCTGTGAGGTGATAGAATTCTGAAGCCCCACACCCGCACCAGGGCTTATCAAAGGTGAACGATCCACAGGAAGCACCTGAAATTATTTAAGGTCGTATTGCAATGCCAGCCTAGGTCTAAATATGGTGCGTTCGATTGCTCAGCAAACTCTGGTTCCAACCTGTCTCCATGAGACTTGGCTAGGGCATTTCTTATCCATGAAGGACTCCACATGCATCCTTACCATTCCAAGAATCTCTTGGGGAAAAAGGCAGGGTGTCTGTGGAATGTTCCAGAAGTGGACTGTTTCTTGCTTCTTACCTCCCTGAACAGTGAGCAGCAGTCAGCACAAAGTTCCACCCTATCAGGAAGCCACCACACCTACATCTCTTCCCATGGTTATCTGAGTATTGAAGGAAGGCCATGTAGGGGCGGGAGTGGGGCTTGGCCTCCTGTCCCCCGATGATCTCCCCTGTAGAGAAAGACTATGTGCACCTGCCATTCACCAGGTGGGCTTGGTGTGAAGGCTCCAGACCTGCTGGGCATTTGGGAGCCTAGAACGCCTTGGAGTTGGGGGAGCTGAGAGAAGAAATCTCAAATTCCTCCTCTTAAAAACTGGAGAAAGGCAGGACTTGGCTATAAATCTGTATCCAGGTAGTTCCTGGTAGCGTTCCTATCTCTGGACCACGAAATCCCAGGGGCTCCTCAGGTCCTTCTTGACTTCTGTTCCCAGAGTTTCTGAGGCTCTCCGGAGTCTACAGTGGCCAGGAACCGACGTCAGGTCACATTTGTGCCATCTTATTTTTGGAGGCTCGGTAAAGTCACTGGCTGCACGAGTGGTGCCCCCTCACTAGGTGAGGTTTCAGGGATTCTACAACTCTAAGTCAGGACAGTGGCTCCTGCTTGCAAACCAGGAAACCACAAAGCCCTGGGGAGCAGAGCTGCAGAAAGGGGCTGAGTGCCATGGATCCAGCTCTGAGGACAGTTTTCCATGAATTCTCAGGTTGCTGAGCTCTAGGATTCTTGAAAAGCAGTTGGTGAAGGGAGTGCCCTGACTCATCACAGACACAGAGGCCAGGCCCACCCTGCCAGCTCCAGGAGAATCTAATGTTTTCTGCTTTGCAGATTCCCATCCTTTACCACATACTTCTAGGAAAGAAAGCTCTGCTTTGCAGATAACAGGGGTTGGCTTAGGGAAGGGACAGCACCCACAGGCTCTTCCTGAGACCAGCTTTCTGCCCTCCCACTCCACCAGCAACATCCAGTGTCATACCTGGGCTTAGTGGAAAGACTCAGGTTCAGAGGCTATGTGCAGAAGAGACTGGATGTCTGTGCCTGCTGTGGGGTAAGACTGGCCCACTAACAGGCCGCCCACTCGCCTGCCCACTCACCTGCCCTTGTGCTGGGGGGCAGAAAGACTGGGCCATTAACAGGGTGCCCACTCACCTGCCCTCGTGCTGGTAGGCAGAAAGACTGGCCCACTAACAGGGCACTCACTCACCTGCCCTTGTGCTGGGAGGCAGAAAGACTGGGCCACTAACAGGGCGCCCACTCACCTGCCCTCGTGCTGGGGGGCAGAAAGACTGGGCCACTAACAGGGCACCCACTCACCTGCCCTCGTGCTGGGGGGCAGAAAGACTGGGCCACTAACAGGGCACCCACTCACCTGCCCTCGTGCTGGGGGGCAGAAAGACTGGGCCACTAACAGGGCACCCACTCACCTGCCCTCGTGCTGGGGGGCAGAAAGACTGGGCCACTAACAGGGCACCCACTCACCTGCCCTCGTGCTGGGGGGCAGAAAGACTGGGCCACTAACAGGGCACCCACTCACCTGCCCTCGTGCTGGGGGGCAGAAAGACTGGGCCACTAACAGGGCACCCACTCACCTGCCCTCGTGCTGGGGGGCAGAAAGACTGGGCCACTAACAGGGCACCCACTCACCTGCCCTCGTGCTGGGGGGCAGAAAGACTGGGCCACTAACAGGGCACCCACTCACCTGCCCTCGTGCTGGGGGGCAGAAAGACTGGGCCACTAACAGGGCACCCACTCACCTGCCCTCGTGCTGGGGGGCAGAAAGACTGGGCCACTAACAGGGCACCCACTCACCTGCCCTCGTGCTGGGGGGCAGAAAGACTGGGCCACTAACAGGGCACCCACTCACCTGCCCTCGTGCTGGGGGGCAGAAAGACTGGGCCACTAACAGGGCGCCCACTCACCTGCCCTCGTGCTGGGGGGCAGAAAGACTGGGCCACTAACAGGGCACCCACTCACCTGCCCTCGTGCTGGGGGGCAGAAAGACTGGGCCACTAACAGGGTGCCCACTCACCTGCCCTCATGCTGGGGGGCACAAAGGCCAGCAGGAGCAGGAGTCGCTGCATCTCCCCTGGGAGCCGCCCAGGTCTGGGCTTCTGGAGCTCTGTCCTTGCTCTCTTTCAACCTCCAGGAGAGAAAGGAGGTCGGGTGTGCTCTGGACCTTAGGCTTCCCCTGCTTTTATATGCTTCCTCACAGTAGGCTTTCTGTGAAAGCTGCCCACCCCGTGCCTCTGCCTGACGTCTTCTGAGTGGTTGGGTGAGAATCCTGCAGTGACCACAGCAGAACCCACAGCTGATGATTCAGAGAGGACCACCTGTCACTGCCCACAGCAGGAGCTCAAGGGTACAGGGTGGGGTTTGTAGGGACTGGCAAGGGCCAGTAGAGGTATCAGAGTCTCAGAAACCGAGTTCCCAGTGGCACAACCACAGTGTCTTCAGTGCCATTTTGCTGAGCCCCCAGGTCAGTTCCTATCAGATACATGTATTCAGGCCCATCTCCTGTGCCAGGACCAAGCATTTTGGAGATGTAACTTCTTCCCTTCAAGAGCTGACCATCTGGTGGCAGAAGAAGAAATACCGGTGACCAGAGTACATTCGGGAAGAGCCATGGACAGGGTTGTACTAGACATGGCCCACCTACCAAACATGCCTGGAAACGTATACAGCACCATAGCTTCCTTCCAAGTGGACTTTAAGCCTCTTTATTCAATGGCTGTGGAGAGCATGTCCTGGGATAGGGCTCTACATTAAACCTCACCCACCCATGACTCAGGGACCATTATGGAAGAAGGGGCAGAAAGATTGTTGGAGCCTGGGTTGGTGCATGAGCATAAGGAAACAGTTTCCAAGTCCCCTGGGACCTTGCTCATGCAAACTTACAGCTATGGTGTCAGCACGTACAAGACCCACACAAACTCAAGCAGAGAACACCTAGAATGAACAGATCTGGGGACATGGACTGCAGGGCCCAGGCTTAGCTGAGCAGCTATTGGCAGCTGATTACTGCTGAGTGATGGAAAACTGATCTTCAAGGGAGACACTTTAGATATGCTGACCAGACTCCAGTGCATATACCATCATCTTTACACCCCCTTCCAAATCGACACCCTCCTGTGGGCACCCCCACTGGATTTCATGCATTCTGTCATTCATGTTCAGGTATATCAAGTTAAGTTAGGATCCCTGAGGTCCTTTGGACAAGTTCAGCCACTGGGGTCTAAGCCTATCTAAAGTCAGTCCCTTAAAGAAGATCAGCTCTTCCTTACCCAGTAGTAATCAACTTCCCACTGGTCCTTCAGCTAAGATTGAGGCCTGCTGCCTATTTTCATAGTTCTGTGCTAGGCTTTTGTCTGCTTGACTTTGCATGGGTCTTGTGCATGCTGTCACCATTTCTGTAAGTTCATGCCATCAAGGTTCTCAGAGCCTGTAAGACTCTATTTCCATATGGTCATGAACCTCCTGCGGGCTTTCACACTCTCCACCCCCTCTTCCTCTGAGCCCTCTGTTTCACAAGGGATCTTCCTTGATAAGGGTTGAGAAATGCATTAGTCTTGTTTCTCTTTCTCTTGTTCCACTATGTTCTGAGAGCCATAGGTGTAGAGGTTCCATTGTAGATGTGTCACTTATGGTGAGGTATTTCATAGACAATTTTTGTGTGTGACCGACCACTTGTCGAACTCTGTAATATACTCCATCTGATGCAAAAGAAGATTTTTAATGAATGATGACTGGCATACTTGTCTATAAACATAAGTATCCATATCCCTAGTAAGAAATTATATTATTCTAGAGATATGACAGCTTTAGTCTTTTCTCTAAGATCTATGACCTCTCCAGCCATGTGTATCTGACCATTTACAATACCAAACATGAGTTCCCTGCCCTTGAGTGTGCTTCAAGACAAATTAGCTAGCTGTTGATTATCCTCAAGATAAAAGTTCCAGTACTGCCACAGTGTGCTTTGCTGTACCAGTCACTGTTGCGGATATTAGGCTTACAGCTGGGGGTTGGACCATCAATCGATGCTCTCCTTGGGTAGTGCTCTCCAAAACTGTGAGAGCTAGCCTTCAGGGGAGGGGGTTTCCAGGTTGGTTACAGCTCCATTGCTGCAAGTCCTGTGTCTAAATTAGGTCCTGACTTCAGCAATAGAGTCTTACATTCACATTATGGGAGGCAATTAAGAGCTGTAGCAATAGCCCATGTAATTTTGGGAATCTCTTGGACTACCCTGGGCAAAAACTCAAAGAGGTTTGCCTGTCTGGCACTGTTTTTTGTTATATAGCCTTCAGCTATATACATGGAGTTACGAAGACCTATTGTATTGTAATTTTTCAATAAATTCTTTTAATGAATAAATATATTTATTTTTTCTTTTCTTTTTTTTTGAATTTTTGAGACAGGGTCTCCCTTTAGTCCCAGCTGGCCTGGAGCTTGCTTTGTAGACCAGGCTGGCCTTGAACTCACAGAGATCTGCCTGCCTCTGCCTCCCGAGTGCTGGGATTAAAGGCGTGCACTACCACGCCCAGCTGAATACATTTCTACCTGGCATTTTTTATCTCTCCTCTCTTCTCCCAGTCTAATCCTCCCTCCTCCCTCCCAGTTAACATACTACCACTTTCCCCATCTCACCCTTGATAATACCTGTCTCCTATGGTACCCCTCCTTTGAGCTCTTCCTTCCTCTTTACCACCATAGTTCCTTGTATAACCCTCCCTGCCCCATCCCATTTATATACCCCCATTTTACCCACTTGCCACTTGGAAACATCTATGTTCTGCTGTTTTTCTCTCTCAGGTTCCTTCTTTCCCTTTTCCTCCATGGTTCCTTTCCATTTCCTGGCTCCTGCAGTTACATCAGGATAGACACTCAGATCAAAGGATTTAGTGCTAGGATCCACAAATAAGGTAGAACATACATCATTTATTTTTCTGAGTCTGTGTTACTTCTTTAGTATAACAGTTTCTAGTTTCATCCATCTACATGCATATTTCATGATTTCATCTTTATTGCTGAGTAGAACTCCATTGTGTAAACATACCACATATTCATTATCCACTCATTGGTTAAGAGACACTTAGGCTGCTTCCATCTTTTAGCTATTATGAAAAGAGCAGCAACAAATATGGATGTGCAAGTATCTCTGCAGTAGGATGAGTCCTTTGGGTAAATGCCAAGGAGTGGTATAACCAGGTAATATGGCAGGTTCATTTTTAGTTTTTATTTATTTATTTATTTATTTATTCATTTATTTTATTTTTATTGATGCTTTGTGCATTTCATACGTTATTTTCCAATCCAGTTCAGGCACATTTCCCTTTCCCCTCCTCCTCACCCACACCCCATCCCAGATCATGAATTCTGCCATAACTGTCCTGCATCTTTCTCTCAGTTTTTTTTCAGTTTTTAGCTATAAGTGATAATCCATGAGTACAAGCATCCTTCATGCAAAACCAATCTGCAGGCTGTTGTGCCCAACCCCCCACAGCCCCACCATCCAGTGGGGGGTGATGGGTTGTTTGTTCAATCAAGTTGATCAAATGAGTGTCCAGACTACATTGCTGTAGTTTCACCATTCACCCCAATCATAGCCCTTACATTCTACCATGCCCCCTCTTCCACAGATTGTTCTCTAGGCTTAGAAAAGGGGCACAGGTGGATGAGAAGCAAAACAGTCCACTCTCTGGAGCTGTTGTCTTGGACTCTGGTCAATTCTTGCTGTTTCCTTTCATGGGCTGACAGTTTGTCCAGGAATAACCTTTTGATCCTACTAATGAAGCACAAGCAATTAGATATATAGGTATTTAAACAGCACTAATAGTTATGGTAGGTTACTTTGGTATAGACACATATGTTTGGATGATATGTTAATCCATGAATTACATTTTTTCCTGTTAAATATGACAGGGTCTTACTGTGGCTTATAACATCTCCTAACCTGTAGAGGATGTAAGCTTGTGGCATCAGCCATGGGTTATTCCTCCAAGGAGAGAGCCAATAGCCAATTAGATTTGGGATATANATCTTGCTTTTGAGGCTTATTGGTGATTGGGAAGGTCTCTTGTAGTCCTTCTTCAGTTGCTTGTGGTGGTGTAAAGAAAAGCTCCTGACTTATTCTAGATTGTGTTGTATCCTGCCACCTTACCAAGCTCTTAACTCATTTCTAGAGTATTTCGATGGGTCTTTAGCATCACACTAGTAAAACTCATATCATCAGCAAAAAGGGATAGCTTTGACTCCTCTTTTCACATTAGGACTCCTTTAATTTCCTTTTCTTGCCTTATTGCCCTGGCAAGGTTTTCCAGCACTATATGAAAAGGAGGGTGACAGTGGCCAGCCTTGCCGAGTCCTACTTTAAGGGGACATGTTTCTGCATTCCCATTTAGGATGATATTGGGTATGGGTTTCCTGTATATGGCTTTGTACATTTACATGGAGAAAGACTGATCCCTCCAGCCCAATTCCCTTTAGGACTTTACCAACACGCAAAGGATGCTGGATTTTTCAAAGGCTTTCTCCGCATCAATTGAGATGATGGTGCTGTTTTTGTCCTTCGGTCCATTGATATGTTTGATGAGGTTTATTGAGTTTTCGCTATGTTGAACCATCCCTGCCATCTCTGGTATGAATCCCAACCTTGGTCATGGGGGATGATTTTCTTGATGTGAGTATGTATAGTTCCCAGGTCAATTTGCCCAGAATGGGTTAGGAATTTTCGGCCTATGTGTTCATGTTCCGTAGGGAGATGGGTCTATAGTTCTCCTTTTTGGTTTACTCTTTCCCTGGTTTTGGTAGTAGGATAATGCTGGCTTCTAGAAGGAGTCTGGGAGAAGTCCCTCCATTGTATCCTTCTAAAACAATTTAAATAGTACTGTTGTAAGTCTTTTCGAAATATTTTATCGAATTCTGCCGTGAAACATCCGGGCCTGGGCATTTTTGGTTGGGAGGCAACTTATTATATTGTCTTGGATTTCTTCCTGTACTATTGGTCTGTTTAGGCTGTCGATCTCTTTCTTGGTTGAGCTTTGGGTGATTCCCAGGATTTCACATATTTGATTCCTATTCGCCTTCTTGGTTTTTCAAACTTAGTAGAATATTAGTTTTTGAAGTAGTCCCATCTGATTTTTGGATCTTTCATTGTCTGTTGTGTATTTCCCTTTCATCCACAGATTCTATTGATTGGAGTTGTTTACTCTTCTTTTGGTTAAACTGGGCTACTAGTCTATCTATCTTGTTTATCTCTCAAGAACCAACTTTTTGATTCATTGATTTTTTTTATGGTTTTTGTTTCTATTCACTAACTTTTTATTTCTATTTCATTAACCTCTACTCTGATTTTTGTTACTTCTTCTTGTCTGCTCCGTTTAGGTTTCATTTGTTGTTGTTTCTCAAGTATTTTTAGCTGCAGTGTTAGACCTTCACTTTGCTCTTTCTGTTTTTTTTCATGTAGGCACTAGGGCTATTAACTTTTCCCTCTTCGGATTGCTTTTAAAGTTTCCCAAAGATTTTGCTGTGTTGTTTTATCATTGTCATTCAGTTCCATAGACTGTTTTTACTTCTTTCTTTATTTGTCCTGATCCACTATTATTCCGGATTGTTTCTTTTATTATCCATGTGTTCTTTATGTTGTAGGGTTTATTCTGGTTTGGATGATTTATTTATATGCACTGTGGTCTGATTAGCCATGCATGAGATTATTATCAATCTTTTTTATTTGTTGAGGTTTTTCCTCTGTTGTCCCACAGTTATACGGGTCTATTTGAGAATGTTCCATGCGGTGCTGAGTAGAAGGTATATTCTTGGTGTTTGGGTAGAATATTCGCTAGATGTCTGTGAGGTCCATTTGGGTGTTGTGTCATTTAGTTCAGATGTCTCTCTGTTTATTCTTTGTCTGTGATTCTGTCTAGGGGACTTAATGCGGGTATTGAAGTCCCCTAGTATTAGTGTGCTGGGTTAATCTGTGCATTGAGATCCTGAAAAATTGTCTTTAAAAGTTTGTGGTGCACGTGATCGTTTGGTGCATATATAATTTATGATTGTGAAATCATCAGCTTGTTTAACTTGATTCCTTAATAAAGATGTAATCGGTCCCCTTTTTTTTGTCTTTTTTGATTTCTTTGCTTGAAGTCTATTTTGTTCTGATATTAGAATAGCCACAACCCGCTTTCTTTTTGGTACATTTCTTGGAATACTTTCTTCCCTCCCTTCACCTTAAGTGGTGCCTATCCTTTGAAATTGAGATGGGTTTCTTGTAGAGCGCATATAGATGGGATTTGTTTTCTAATCCATTCTCCCAGTCTTGCCTTTTGATTGGGGGATTTAGACCAATAATATTTAAAGGTTCTCATGGAACAGCAATGGAGTTGCTTCCCCTTTCACTTTATTATCCATTGGGACTTCTAGCCTCTGATTTTGCTCCTATGGTTGTGTTTTTATTAGTTTCTTTTTCTATGTGTTTGAGGATTGTTTGCTCCTCTCTTCCCCGCTTGACTTGCTCCAGTCTTTTCCTGACCAGTTTGGTTTTCCCGCATGTATCCCTCCTCTTGTTTCTGTCCGCGGGCGCTTTTTCTCTCTCCTTTCACCCGGATATTCGCCTTTTGCCTGGGTTCAATCTTGTTGCGTGGCTCCGGTCCCTTCCCCCCTGGGGCCCTGCTTGTCCCCTTGTTCTTCTTGCTTTCATGGGTTTGCGGCGAGCCAGTCAGTTTTCCATGTGATGGGTTTTCCGCTGTTGTATGTGACTTGTTTTTCTTTTCTAGCACTCAGAATTTGTCTTTGTTTTGGGCATCTCCAGCATTTCACTAATGATATGGCGGGGGTGTTTCTTTTTCTGATCTTGTCTATTTTGGGTCCAATGTGCTTCTTTTATTTGTATGGGCTTGTCTATTTTTAGTTTGGGGAAATTTTCATCTATTCTGTCTGTTGAAGATCTGATCAATACTATTCCTTGAGATTCTTCTCCTTCCTTCTCTTCCTATGATGTGGAGGGTATTGGTCTTTTCATGTGTCCCGCATGATTTCCTGTTGTTCCACTTTTGTGTATTTTTTAATTTTTAATCAATCTTTAATTGTGATCGTTTGTAATACTCTGTGTTATCTTCTAGTTCTGATTTCTTTGTTCTGCTTCCTCCATTCTAACTTCTGAGGGCTTTTTCCTTTTTCTTCTTCTTGATTGACTGTAGTGCTTCTAATTCCTTTTTTTGTTTCCTCCTGTGTTTGTCTTTAGTACTTCCAGTTTCTTTTTGAGCTTCTCAATCCTTTCTTCTTTGTGCTTTCTCAATGTCTTCTTGGTGCTCCTTACTCCATTGGTTTGGCTTCCTTTTTCCAGGTTTCCTTTTCATTCGGAGTTTGTTTTTTTCTCCCTTTCCATTACTTTCTGAGTTTGTCATATTCTGTTCCTTTAGTTCTTTCCGCAAGTTTGTCATTGTATCCCTCTAGGTCCTTTTTGAGTTTTTCATTCTCTCTCTTTAGTTCTCTGACTTCTTCTTTATTTTCTTTAATTTCTCTGCGTATGTCTGCAATTATTCCTCTAAGCTCTGTTCCTTGGGTCTCCTCCAAGGGGATCCCATTGTAGCTATCTCCTCCAGGTTTGGTAGGGCCTGGTGTGGGAATATCCTGTGCCTTTCCCATGTTGTCACTTCGCCGTGTCCCTGGCATGTGGATTTCCCTTTTGTGGTTCAAGTCACAAATGACTTTTCACTATATTAGTGGATGGTTTTGCTTGCCTCCTTCCGATGCGTTTTTCCCTTCCTCCTCCTTTTATTTTTATTTTATTTTTATGTTGTGTTGACTTGCCTAGGTTTCAGGTTTTCAATTTTGTGTATATATTGGATGTTGGAAGCCTAAGTCAGTCTTCTCTTTCTGTTCTGAAGGTTCTCCAAAAGGAAGACCACTTGGATTCTCAGCAATTCCCTTGGCGTGGGGGGGGGGCGGTATTTCTGGGACAGGGACCCCAGAAACAGGGCTCAGAGCCGAGACCCTGTCCCAGCTGCCCCTGTGCCAGACCACCCCACCTGTAGCTATGTACCTGCCCTGCTTGCGCACGAGTTATGGCGTCTTGCCTGCGACTCAGGAGCCTGCCCACAAGTCCGCTAGCTGGGGCCAGAGCAGAAGTAAACACGACCCTCTGTTCACTCTGCAGAGGCAGAGCGTGGTCCCTCCAAGATGGGGACCCGGGAAAGAGGGCTCAGAGCCGAGACCCTCTCCCAGCTACCCCTGTGTCAGACCACGCCACCTGTAGCTGTGTACCTGCCCTGCTTGTATGCGGGTTATGGCGTCTTGCCTGCAACTCAGGAGCCTGTCCACAATTCCGCTAGCCGGGACCAGAGCAGAAGTAAACACGACCCTCTGTTCACTCTGCAGAGGCAGAGCATGGTCCCTCCGAGACGGGGACCCCGGAAAGAGGGTTCAGAGCGAGACCCTCTCCCAGCTGCCCCTGTGCCAGACCACCCCACCTGTAGCTGTGTACCTGTCCTGCTTGCATGCGGGTTATTGCATCTCCATTTTTAGTTTTTAAAGAGTTCTCCATATTGCTTTCCATAGAGGTTGCATAAGTCTGCAATCCCAGCAGAAGTGAATTAGCATTCCCCTTTCCCCACAACTTCTCCAGAATTTGGTGTCATTTTGTTCTCTTGATCGTGTCCCATCTTACCAGGGTGAGATGAAATCTTAAAGTGGTTTTAGTTTGCATTTCCCTAATTACTAATGACATTGAACACTTTTAAAAGATGTTTTCTAACCATCTTTATGTCTTCATTTGAGAACTCTCTGTTCAGATTCATAGCTCATCTCTTAATTGGGTCATTTGTTTTCTTGATTCTTAGTTTGTTGAGATCTTTATATATTCTGATGTTAAACCTCTGTCAGATGTGGTGCTGGTGAAGACTTTTTCCCACTCTGTGGGTTTTGTCTTTGCTTCCTTCATTGTTTCTTTTGCTGTTCAGAAGCTTTTTAGTTTAATGAGGTCCCAAACTTGTTGATTGTTGACTGTAATTCCTTAGCAACTAGTGTCTGATTTAGAAAGCCCTTTCCTATACCTCTATCTTGTATATTACTGCCAATGTTTTCTTCTAACAGTTTTAGGCTTTCAGGTTTCACATTGAAGTCTTTGATCCCTTAGAGTTGACTTTTGTGCAAGGTGAAAGATAGGGTCTAGTTTCATTCTTCTCCAGGTGGAGATTCAATTTCTTCAGCACCATTTGTTGGAGATGCTTTCTTTCCCCCAGTGTTTCTTCTTGACAACTTTGTCAAGTGTCAGGTGGCTGAAATTGCATGAACTCAACTTTGTGTATTCAGTTATGTTCCCTTGATCTATGGGTCTATTTTTGTACCAGTACCACACTGTTTTTATAACTACAGCTCTGTAATATAGTTTTTTTAGTGCTTTTTAAATTGATGTTTCATGTATTTCATATATTATCTTTCAGTCCAGTTTAGATACATTCCCCTTTCCTTGCCTCCCACCCCACCCCAGTTCATGCATTTTGCCATACATGTCTTGCATCTTTCAGTCTTTCCAAAGATTTTTTTTTCTGCAGAGGCTTGCTGTTTTGGGTGGAATTTAACTGTATCAGTCACTTCTTTGACCAGTCCTTGTGTTCATTGTTCCCTCCTCTTTGTATTGTTCCAAAATATGCCTATATAAGCATCATGTATGTATTAAAATTATGACCTCCAAGAATAAACTGTATGTTAATTCCAAAATATGTTTTGGCATTCACATTTTTCCTTTTAATTTTATATTACTCTAAAATATGAATACATGTCTTCCACACACACACACACACACACATATATATATAATATATGATATATATAATATATATAGGTAATTACAATGGCTGAAAATAAGTGTATAGGTTAACTTAAGCCTGTTAAAGGAATTCACATTATGAACAGCAAGGTTGTCTTTGCAGACAAAAAGAAATATAAAATACAAATGCCCTCACTGCCTTTGCAGTGGGGATTGGTGTTAGATCCACAAAATGAGGGAACTTGTTTTCACTCACCCCCCCCGCCCCCAGGACTGTGTTACTTCACTTAGCATAATGGCTTTGAGATCCTCCATGTTCCTGCAAAGTTCATGATGTTAACTTTCTTTACCACTACATAGAAACTCCATTGTGTAGATGTACCACATTTTTTTTATTCCACTTGTTGGTTGAGTGAACTTTGGGTTGGTTCCATATTTGTCTATTTTGAATAGTGTGTGAAATAAACATAGTGTGCATCTATTTCTTGCAGTAGGGGAGTATGAGTCCGTCATGCTTGGTGGTATATACTGAAGGTAGACGGGTCATGGTAGGCCTCATTTGAGTCCAAGCATCTCCACACTACTGGCCTTTCCATTTTACGAGCTGTTACCTTATTTTCTGTGCAGCTGCGTTCTTGATTTAGAAAGTTTTTTCCTTTTTAACTATTTCTTGTTGTTTTTCTTTTGGATTTTTCTTCTATCACCTTCAGGGTTTTCAGTTTCATGTTTGAGAATCTTTGGACCCACTTGGAGTTGACTTTTGTACAAGGATAGAAATGTAGGGGTTTAATTTTGTTACTTGTCTGCAAATGGCGAGTCCAGTTTTGCCATACACATATGTGTTGTACCAGTTTACATTCCCACCACAATATGGGGTGAGTGTTCCCCTTTCCCCACACCTCTCGAAATTTGGTGTCTTGTTTTCTTGATTTTAGCCAGTCTTATTGGAGTGAGATGATATCTTAGAGTGGTTTTAATTTGCATTTCCTTAGTTATTAATGATGTTGAACACTTTTTTTAAAATTTTTTTTTATTTTTATTTATTTCTGTATGTGTATGAATGTACTGTCTGCATATAGGTTTGTGCACCCATGTCATGCAATGCTGTGGAAGTCAGGAGAGGGTGTCGGATTCCCCTGGAACACTTTTTAAGATGTTTCTCAGCCATTTTTACTTCCTCACTGGTGAAGTCTCTGTTCTTTATTCCATCTTTTGAGTGGGTCATTTGTTTTCTTCTTTGCTTTTTGAGTAGCTTATATATTCTGGAAATCAATGCTTTGTCAGATGTATCTACAGTGAAGGTTTCCTCCCACTCTGTGGGTTTTTCACTTCACTTCCTTGATTGTTTCTTTTGATGTACAGAAGCTTTTGAGTTTAATGAGGTCCCATTTGTCAATTGTCAACCTTAATTCTTGTGCAGCTGCTGTCTGATTTAGGAAGTCTTTTCCTATGCTTATGTCTTATAGTATGCTGCCAACTTTTTCTTCTATTGCCTTCAGAGTTTGGGGTTTCACGTTGAGATCTTTGATCCATCTGGAGTTGAGTTTTGTACAGGGTGAGAGGAAGGGGTTTAATTTCATTCTTCTACAAGTGGTGATCCAGTTTTGCCAACACCTCTTGCTGAAGATGCTGAAGATGGACATGAAGAGATTTGAGAAGCTCCCCCTGCAGAGGCCCTAGTCAGGCAAGAGTCAGGTGGTCTCAGGCAGTTTGCAAAGGTCTGGGCCCTACTTCCTAGCAGGGAAGCCTGGCCCTGGGGAGGGACTGCAGGTGGTCCCAATGTAGAGAGATGGGCACAGCACAATATGAGAAGCTCACCACAGGATCCCCAAGTCAGGCACTTTCAGGCAGCCTCCAAAGTGGTTTTGAATGATACTTTGTCTCAATAATTTCATTTTCATTTTACCAGTTTATCAAGTCATAATTGGACTGCAAAGTTACACCCTCATATAATCTTTTTCTCAGTGTATATTTTTATTGAATTTTTGTGGATTTTATGTATCACATCTTAATCATAGCCAGACCCCTTCCTCTATCTGCACTCCCCAGAGTCCACTCACCAGTTTCCTACATTCTGCCATACATGTCAAGGTCTATCAGAGCTTTTGTACTCAGATGTCCCTTAGTGTACAGTTTTTGGATTAGACATGCCACTCTACCAAGGAGTCTCTCGAGAGGCCAAAAACTGTGGAGGAAAAGCTTTAATAAAAGAACATTACATCAAGGAAAAAGTATAGAATACAACACAGAGACAGTGACAGAGACAGATCGACGCGTCGGACCGAGCACACTCCCATGGGACTGGAGGGCAGCGGCCCCGAGGTCCGATCCTCTCCCACTTTTATTCCCAGTTAGGGGATTTCCACTGCAGTTCCAGTGACCCTTTCTCTGATTGGTGGGGGTCTTGGTGGTGTCAGACCAGGCAGTCTTTCATTGGATCAGTCCACCTGTTCTGCACCCCTTTGTTTGAAACAATGGTTGTGTTTAGCAGTGTGAAGCCCCTTGGAGAGTAATGGGCTCCTGAGGGGGTGAGAAGCACTCCTACAGGGCTGGGAAAGTTCGTCCTGACCTCAGGTAGCTCTGGGAACTAATAACTCAAGGTGGGAGAGAGTAACTATGGGAACCAGACCTGCTTCACCTAGAGAGTTGCGCCTGCATGGTTAACCCTTTCCTTTTGATTAACTTCTTTCTGACCTGGTCCTAACACAGTCAGCCTATCTGGAGTCACTCCCATAAAGATCAGCTCTCCCTCACCCAGCAGTAATCAGGTGCAAGAAGCTCCTGAGCTAAGGGTTGGGCCTGCTGCTCATTTCTGCAGTTCTATGCTGGGTTTTGTCTGAATTCCCATGGGTCTTATGCATGCTGCTACCACCTTCAAAACCAAAGGATAAAGATGTCCCCAAAGTTTTTTAAAGCCAAGGATGGTGGAGATTAAGATGGCAGCTTAGAAGCTTCCTTCATGTGACTGGAATGAAATCAGACTAGCAAAGGCCACTGAGAGGAAGAGCTCTAGATTTCTCACTAGAAATCGCGGTCGCCATGACTGCCGAAAAGCAGAGAAAAAGAATGAGCACATGGAGAAACAGGAAACAGGAAACAGGCACAGATGAGACCCAGCTCTCCCAGGCAGCCACAGCCACGTGGCAAGTCAGGCCACTCTGGAATACAGAGAATGGCTGTCCTGGCCAGAAACAAACCCACAGTTCGAGCAAGACTTCTATCCCATGTGGGAATTTACAGTAATGCTCCTGCTTAACAGGCCAGCAGAGGAACAATCCACTTGACTCTCCCTGGATTTTATAGTGTCATAGCCAGGCACCACCATGAGAGCCCTGTTCCTGGAGACTGGGCTGCTCTGAGTACTATCACCAACTCAGAGAACCTGGGGACACCCTGCCAGTCTCTGTGTGGGAAGGGCTGTAGAAGGGAATATGGAGACAGAGGCCTTGAGAAACCTAATCATCAGGGAGCTTGGACCAGTGAAAAACCATTACCTAAGGATTCCTGCGGAGACCCAGAGCCTGGGGCCATGGATTGCTTCTCTTCTGAAGCTGCCCATCTGCCCTGTATGGTTTGCTATGGGTGGAGCTGAGAGCTGTGAGCTGGTCAGGCAGACTTCTCCATTCCCACAGCCTTCCTTCCCCCACAAGGTGGCGTACTTCTGGGTGGGATATGAAACAAATCCAGATCTCTTCAGCTCTCTCCCTCCAGGCTAGATTTCAGTGCTCTGTTGGCTCTGCTGCACTGCAGTGCACTCTGGGATAGCTCGAGGCTACATGCTTGCTGCCCCTGGGTGTAAGCATGGCAGTGCTCTGGACAAAGCAGGAACCTGTCCTGCTCACAGGACACAAATATCAGTGACCCCAGCATTGCCTCTAGTACACAAACAGAAGGGAAGCTTTTCACATGAGCTCCTGGGGGTGCAAATGGCCCTTGGCTGGGCCAACTCTCATCCCTCATGCAGAGCCAGTGTCAAAGGTCAGGCTGACAAGAGGGTCCTCCACAGCTCACGTTCAGCCCCCTGTTTGGCAGGTTCTAGAGTCAGAGTACCAGACAGAAGCTGCTTGATCACTGTCACTTTCGTGTTTTTAAGTTTTTATTATTTATTTATTGTTTAGTTTTATATTTTGAGACAGGTCCTGCAGTGTGATATGTAGATGAGGCTGGCCTTCCTCTCACAGAATTCCTCTCACAGAATTCTACCTGTGTCTGCCTCCTGAGTGCTGGGATCAAAGGCTTGTACCAACATCCTTAGCTCTTTTTATTTTTATAAGTATGTTTCTTACAACATCTTATATTGTTTTGTTTATTACATTTTAAATCCTTTTATTACCTTTATTTCATTTTATGTACTTCAAAATAAATGGAAACCGATGTTTTTCTCTTCTTTCCTCCCCTCCTTTTCCTCAAATTCTTCTTTTGGTTGTTCTTTTCTTCCTTTATTTAATCTAGATTCTTCTTTTTTTTTATTTTTCCCCCACTTGTATGTCATTCATCTTTACTATTTTATTTTTAATATTTTGTTTATTATTCTTATTTTATGTGTGTGAGTATATTGCCTACATATAGGGGCACTGGTGTCTTTTAATACCTATCAAGATCAGAAGAGTATGTCACATCCCCTAAACTTGAGGTCAGAAGAGGCCATTGGATTCCCTGGAACTGGAGGTATGGACAGTTGCTAGCCACCACATGGGTGATGGGAATCAAACCTGGCCTTCTGCAACAGGAGCCAGTGCTCTTAACTGCTCAGCCATCTCTCCCACCCCTTTAATAAATTATAACTTCATAGTCTATTCCTTGAGATTTTTTCCATTTCCTTGTCTAAGGTTATTGGTGGTATAATAGTTGATCTAGTTGATTTTCATTCTATTTATTCATCTGGCTTCTTTTCATGTTGTTGCAGTTATTTCTGTTTGTTTCTATTGCTCTGATCTGTAATGGAGTCCTCAAGAGAAAGCTGCTTACTAAGAAATAAAACTGGAAGAAATAACAATCCCACTGAAAATTAAGGAATAATATAATTAACTTTTCCTTTAAAGAAAGGAAGGAAACCTAAATCTGTTTGCCATGTGTGGAAATACTTCCTAGTTCCAAAATATGTATTTATTTTACATGATGTACTGGAATAATGCAAGTCTTTGAAGCAGGTATGTGCCACCATCCAAATTCATGCACCAGGACCTTACCCTCGGTGTTGGTGTCAGTGGGAACACCTGCTGGAATCGCAGGTGAGATGCTGTTCTATCTAAGAACTACTTTCATCAGTCAGAAGCACATCACCCAGTGCATCCAACTCTGCTTCCAGGTCACCATCATGAAGTAGGGAGCTGTGGCCGTCACTCCTCAGGGCCTGCAGCTGTGACTCTGTGCTTGCATTTCATTTGCATCTTGTAGCATAACTTCCAGCTGTTCTTGTATATATTCCAGATGCCTTGGAATATTTCTCACTACATAGCTGTGGGAGGAGCCCAGGGACGTTCTCTCCAGGGAGCTATCTGAGCAGGGGTCAGATTCTTTCTGGGGATGGCAGGAAGTCATCATGGCTGTAGCCGCAGAACCATTTCTTCAAGGTCAATTTTAGACCTATATTGAAAGCACATGACTGTGTAACTTTAAAAAATAGCTTTTTTTTTCTCTTATTCTGTATTTTTCTCCCCTGTCCCCCAGGAAGGAGCCAGGTCCTTAATGAGATAAATGAGAAGCAAGAAACTATTCCAGAGGTTGTCCTTTCAAACACCATTTGTTTTATGTAGCTGAGGCAAAACTTCATCTTATGATAAGTTCCATTTCTTTAAGTTTTGTTTTCCCTGAGATATAAAGAGGAAGTTAAGGATCAGTTTCTCCTTACTAGAAATCTTATGTGTGCAGAAAGCCTGGCCCTAACTGCTGACTCTTGCTTCTGTAATTGGCTTGCTTGCTCCATGCTACTCCTTGATTGGTATTTTTTGATAGTAAGTCTGACTGGCTATTTTACTTATAAAAAGCTGTGTAACCCATTTCTCGGGGCCTCATTCTTCCTGAGCTGAGTGGGGCCCAGACAAAATTAATAAACCATCCTTTAAATTCCACGTGGTCCTGCAAGTGGTCTCACCTTCATGACCCTGCAACACTTAATATGTCTCAAGGGCAGGATTTGTTTTCCATCTTCTATTCAGATGCAAACAGTCACCAACTGCTCTTCTTGTGTGCAAGTTACATGAGCCAATGGGAAATATTACTGCATCTCACAAAAGAATGCATTACTATGTATATTTGGGACAGGGGGCATTAAGCTAGAACTCCTCTAATCTCAGAGCCAGGCCTACCTGGTTTTTTTGGCAAGATAAATCTAACACAAAGAGGCCTATACTTAATAAAAATGACAATATTCCATCAATGTCATCCAGGCCAAGAACTTCCTAACAATAGGAAGCTCAGGTAGTCTTGGAAACTATGGATGTAGCAATGACTATAAATGTTTCAATATCAGAGGTATCTCTCCACCTCATTTTTCTCTTCCTTTTTTCTATCCTCCTTGTTTTAGGTTAAATTCTGACTCAATTATATTTCTGAATATGTACGCATGTTACAATTTGAATTTGTACAGTGACATCCCGATTTGTTATCCTTCAAACACATGAAACATGGTTGTCCTAGTCTGTTCTTGTTCCCTACCTGCCGCCCTCCCCCTGGGTAAAGGGAGGCTTCTGCGAATAGCTTGGCAACTTCACATTAGAAGATTTTTGTCTAAAGTCAATTCCAAGCATCATGCACTTCTTCTGTGCTGATTAAGGGGAAAGTGCTTTCTAATTCTTTTGTCCTTTTGAATGTAAAAGACTGAACACCAGGTGAACAGCAGGGAGTCCCAGCCTAGTACCAGCAGTGCCTAAGATAGAAGAGCTGAGGGGGCCTCCTGCTGCAGGTGACCAGCCTCTAGGGGACGTGCAGCAGAGGGAAGCATGGAGCTCCAGGAGGAGGGTTGCATGGGCTTGACCCTGGGAGCTGGGATGGAAGTTGAGAGAGACAGTGCCAGCTCTGCCTCCATGGGCCCTGCCTGGTGCCAGCCCTGCCCTGGCCCATGTCAGGTCCCTCTCTACCAGGGCATGAGTTGGCTCAGTGCTGCAGGGCTGAGGCCTGATGGAACCACAGGGGCCATTGGAATGGTGTGTCCTAAGTAGAGGGATGTGAGAGAAAGGAACCGGCTCAGATCAGCATGGGATGAGAAGCCCAGAAGTTGGTAGACTCAGAACACTGAGCTGGGATGGAGAATACAAAGGAGGGAGGAGGACAAGGAAGCCAGCAGGCTGGAGAACACGCTTGTTCCTGTTCTCCCAGGAGGATAGGGAAGGCAGCAGATTCCATGTCAGAAGAAGGAGCTATGCAAACAGCTATACCTTAATCCTGAAGCTGTGGGAAAGAGATGTTCTGCCCAGGAAGGCCCTTCCCCTGCCTGATGGGCTGAGGCTCAGTGACCTCAGCTCTGCCTGCCTGGCCTCACAGACCCATGGTGTCTTCCCAGAACATAGAGGATGGAAGAAATTTACCCTGAGCCTCAAGATAAGAGTATCTTGGTGGTACTCGGGTTCAGGGCCCCCAAAGAACAGACAGGAGTGATTGGGGCAGGAAAGCAAGGGCTGGGTATTAGGAACTTGGAGGAACTTGGAGGCTGCAGGGTCAGGGCTAGGAGGCTGGAGCAGAAAAGCAGCAGGACTGTGCCGTTGGCCTGCCTGGCTTAGAGGTGGTTCCTGTGGATGGAGGGCGACAAATAAACAAGAAACATCCATCAAGAGGCTTTATTCAGTTGCTGGCACGTCTCCTAGCTCAGTTCTGGACTCAGCTCTGGGGAAGATGGCTACTCAAAGACAGGCCCAGTCGGCGTCCTGTAGCTAGTTGTGCTTCATGGTTTTCTTTATCCAGGGTAGGAAACTTGAGACTTTGGTGAAGACCCTTGGAGTTGTCCCATCTTTACGTCCATAGGAGACAATGCCCTGGGCTAACTTCTTGCACACGAGGGGTCCTCCAGAATCCCCCTGTGGACAGAGAGGGGGAGGATGGAGCTGGTGTTCCTCCCATCCTGTCCTCCCTCTTGTCCTAAGCCTGCTCTCAGATAGGATGACTTGAACATTCTGATTGTGCACATCAGGGGACAGGCTGTCTCCTGGGGCCCTTGGGCTTCTGGGATCTGGCTGTGGTCGTAGTTACTACTTCACTTCACCCCTGGGGACAGACTCCATGTGCTCCCACCAGGTCCTGTGATCCTCTCCCTTTGGAGTTTCTGCCATCATTTCCAGGCTACTATTAAGGACTGGGGCTCAGGTGAGTGCTCCCGATGTGAACATGGAGCATGAGCCATTGACAAAGGTGAGTGTGTGCTCTGAAGGGACGCCTGGTTGTGATTATGACACACTCAGGAAGCACGGTTTCCTAGCCTGGGACTTTAGCTCGTTACAAACTCATGCTTGGAGAGGAGCAGTATTCAGCAGAGGTCCTGGTGGATTCCCAGTTCCACCTGCTCCACCCTCCTTCCCAGGGAGGAAGATCACAGCTGGAAGGTGAAGGAGTCCCTTCCTGTTGGGTCTAACACAGCTGGAAGGTGAAGGAGTCCCTTCCTGTTGGGTCTACAGGTAGCAGTTCCCCCTTCCCTCTACAGGTCCAAGAGAGGCAGACAGACTCACCTGATAGGAAGCATTGTTTATCTTTGGGTCTCCCACACACATCTCACAGGCCTTGTTGTAGTAAGCTGGGAAGCAGCTCTCACACTCCTGGTCTGCCTGCACTGTCATCCTCACCTCCTGCAGTGTGTCTGATAATTTTCCTCTTAGGTCTGTCTTGCCCCACCCAGCCACATAGCATATACTTCCGGGCTTCACCTGGGCCTTGCGTGTGGGCAGCTTCAGGGTCCAGACAGCCTTATTCATCTTGGCCTTTCTCTTCAGCTGATCAAAAAGAAGAGTCCAGGTCAGCCAGGGTCCATCTGGGCTGGGATACCAGGCAGGCCAGGATGGGAGGGAGGGAAGGGGCACAGGCAGGGTAGGGGGGCAAGCCTGCACCAAGCAGACCAAGGGCAGCTGGAGGCCTCACCTTTAGCAGCATGATGTCGTTTGAGTGATTCTTGTCATTATAGTCAGGATGGGGGATGGCTTTTGCCACAGGGATAACCTGCTGGGTCTTCTCCTGTTCCTGGATGTTGTGGGCCCCCAGGGTGACATTCATTGAGCTGCACAGAGAGCACAGAGAGGATGAGGGATGCAGAGTCAGAGAGGGTACAGCAAAGGAGGTGTGAAGGGCAGGCCTGGGTGGGCAGGGCAGGGCTCTAGCTGAGGGAATTTGAGAGGACAGGAATGACTGTGCTCCCTGCTACTGAGCTGTGAGGTGATAGAATTCTGAAGCCCCACACCTGCACCAGGGCTTATCAGAGATGGATCCAATCCACAAGGAAGCACCTGAAATTGTTTCAGGTTGTATTGCAATGCCAGCCTAGGTCTAAATATGATGTGTTTGATTGCTGAGCAAAGACTCTGTTGCACCTGTCTCTGTGAGACTTGGCTGGGCCATTTCTCATCCGTGAAGAATTCCACATGCATCCTTACCATTGCAGGAAGCTCTTGTGGAGGAAGACAGGGTGTCTGTGGAATGTTCCGGAAGTGGTGGACTGTTTCCTGCTTTTTTTTTTTTTTTTTTTTTGGTATTTTTGAGACAGGGTCTTCCTGTAGTCCCAGCTGGCCTGGAGCTCGCTTTGTAGACCAGGCTGGCTTGGAATTCACAGAGATCCACCTGCCTCTGCCTCCCAAGTGCTGGGATTAAAGGCATGCACCACCATACCCAGCTGCTGTTTCTTGCTTCTTACCTCCCTAAACAGTGAGCAGCAGTCAGCACAAAGTCCTCCCGTATCAGGAAGCCACCACACCTACGCTTATTGAAATCCCCCTTAAAGAACTGAAGCGAGGCCATGTAGGGGCGGGAGTGTGGCTTGGCCTCCTGTCCCCCGATGATCTCACCTGTAGAGAAAGACAGCCTATATGCACCTGCCATTCACCAGGTGGGCTTGGTGTGAAGGCTCCAGACCTGCTGGGCATTTGGGAGCCTAGAACGCCCTGGAGTTGGGGAAGCTGAGAGAAGAAATCTCAAATTCCTCCTCTTAAAAACTGGAGACAGGCAGGACTTGGCTATAAATCTGTATCCAGGTAGGTCTTGGTAACATTCCTATCTCTGGACAATGAAATCCCAGGGGCTCCTCAGGTCCTTCTTAACTTCTGTTCCCAGAGAGTTTCTGAGGCTCTCCTGAGTCTACAGTGGCCAGGAAATGACTTCAGGTCACATTTGTGCCATCCTATTTCCTGAGGCCTGACTCATAGCTGGTGCTCAGTAAAGTCACTGCTGCATGACCTCACTAGGTGATGTTTCAGAGATTGTAGACATCATAGACATCAGGACAGTGGCTCCTGCTTGTAAACCAGGAAACCACGAAGCCCTGGGGAGCAGAGTTGTAGAAAGGGGCTGAGTGCCATGGGATTAAGCTCTGAGGATAGTTTTCCACCAATTCTGAGGTCGCTGAGCTCTAGGATTCTTGATAAGTAGTTCATGAAAGGAGTGCTCTGACTCATCACAAACACAGAGGCCAGGCCCACCCTGCCGGCTCCAGGAGAATCTAATGTTTTCTGCTTTGCAGATTCCCATCCTTTACCGTGCAGTTCTAGGAAAAAAGCTCTGCTTTCCAGATGAAAAGGGTTGGCTTAGGGAAGGGACAGCTCCCACAGGCTCTTCCTGAGACCAGCCTTCTGCCCTCCCACTCCACCAGCAACATCCAGTGTCATACCTGGGCTTAGTGGAAAGACTCAGTCAGGTTCAGAGGCTATGTGCAGAAGAGACTGGATGTCTGTGCCTGCTGTGGGGTAAGACTGGCCCACTAACAGGGTGCCCACTCACCTGCCCTTGTGCTGGGGGGCAGAAAGACTGGCCCACTAACAGGGCACCCACTCACTGGCCCTTGTGCTGGGGGCAGAAAAACTGGCCCACTAACAGGGTGCCCACTCACCTGCCCTCATGCTGGGGGGCACAAAGGCCAGCAGGAGCAGGAGTCGCTGCATCTCCCCTGGGAGCCGCCCAGGTCTGGGCTTCTGGAGCTCTGTCCTTGCTCTCTTTCAACCTCCAGGAGAGGAAGGAGGTTAGGTGTGCTCTGGACCTTAGGCTTCCCCTGCTTTTATATGCTTCATTACAGTAGGCTTTCTGTGAAAGCTTCCCACCCCCACTACCTCTGCCTGACATCTTCTGAGTGGTTGGGTGAGAATCCTGCAGTGACCACAGCAGAACCCACACGTGATGATTCAGAGAGGACCACCTGTCACTGCCCACAGCAGGAACTCAAAGCTACAGGGTGGGGTTTGTAGGGACTGGCAAGGGCCAGTAGAGGTATTAGAGTCTCAGAAACTGAGTTCTCAGTGGCAAAACACAGTGTCTTCAGTGCCAGTTTGCTGAGCCACCAGGTCAGTTTCTTTTCTTTTTTTAATTTATTTTTTATTTTTTTTTATTGATGCTTTGTGTATTTCATACATCATTTTCCAATTCAGTTCAGGCATATTTCCCATTCCCTTCCCCTATCCCACCCCACCCCATCCCAGATCATACATTCTGCCATAACTGTCCTGCATCTTTCTCTCAGTTTTTTTTTCATTTTTTATCAATAAGTGATAATTTATGTGTACAAGCATCCCTCATGTAAAATCAATTTGCAGATTGTTGTGCCCAAACCCTCACAGCCCCACCATCCAGTGGGCGGGGGCAGGCTTATAAGTTGATCAAATGAGTGTCCAGACTGTATTGCTGTAGTTTCACCATTTACCCCAATCGCAGCCCTTACATTCTACCATGCCCCCTCTTCCGAAGATTGTTCCCTAGGCTTAGAAAAGGGGCACAGGTGGATGAGAAGCAAGGCAGTCTACTTTCTCTGGAGCTGTTTTCTTGGACTCTGGTCAATTCTGGCTGTTTCCTTTCATGGGCTGACAGTTTGTCCAGGAATAACCTTTTGATCCTACTAATGAAGCACAGGCAATTAGATATATAGGTATTTAAACAGCACTAATAGTTATGGTAGGTTACTTTGGTATAGACACATATGTTTGGATGGTATGTTAATCCATGAATTACATTTTTTTTCCTGTTAAATATGATAGGGTCTTACTGTGGTTTATAACATCTCCTAACCTATAGAGGATGTAAGCTTGTGGCATCAGCCGTGGGTTATTCCTCCAAGGAGAGAGCCAATAGCCAATTAGATTTGGGATATACAGGCATATGGCTGCCTCTGCTGCACAGTATTTCCAGGCAGGTGAGATGTAGCTGGTGCTGACGGTGGAGTCTTGCTTGACTCAAGGAGACCCATATTGCTTTATTGGTTTAGTGGCCTTTGGTAACACTCTCTGGTATTCCAGAGGCCATC